>VMDO01006446.1:0-82170 GCA_007922755.1 Pedetes capensis
AAAAAAAAAAAAAAAAAAAAAAAAAAAAAAAAAAAAAAAAAAAAAAAAAAAAAAAAAAAAAAAAAAAAAAAAAAAAAAAAAAAAAAAAAAAAAAAAAAAAAAAAAAAAAAAAAAAAAAAAAAAAAAAAAAAAAAAAAAAAAAGGCTGAGGGTGCAGCTCAGTGGTCCAGCACTTGCAGAAGCATGCAAGCGGCAGCCCTGGGTTCAACCCCCAGTATGAAAGAAAGAAAGAAAGAAAGAAAGAAAGAAAGAAAGAAAGAAAGAAAGAAAGAAAGAGAGAAAGAAAGATAGAATTATTTCAAATATTTTCTCCAGGAAAAGATTACACCTATTACACATGTGTTGTTGTTAGGTGCCATCCAATCATGTCCAACTCATAGTGACCCTGATTGTTTTGGGATTGCCTAGATAGTGCATTGCCACATCCTTCTCCCATTTTTTTGCAGTGCTGGGAATCGAATCTGGGACCTCAGAGACTGCAGAGCAGTGCTCTACCAACTGAGCTAAATCCCAGCCCCTATCACACATGAGAATACCTAAAACATTGCAACCATATCCCTTAAATAAACACTCCCTCTTGTTAAACAAACCTGTGCTTTAAAATATTTTGAGAAATCTGTCAAGTTATATCATACAAAACAGAAGATAAACAAATGAGAGTCAAAGTGATCCCAAACACGTCTGTCATTTCAACTCATAAATATGGTACCATGTAACCTGTAAGACTGACATAGTCACAGATGACAATTGAGAATTACCAAAGGGAATACAGCTACCCTTTTTATCATAATATATGTTGTTACTAACTGCTGACAGATATTCCACATGTGGTGTAGATGTTGCAGCTTAAATCTTGAAGTGTTTTTGAGAGCATATTTATAGTTTTGAGAAAAAGAAGAGCAGTTTTCTCAAGGTTCTTCAAAGCAATCCCTAAATGTTGGTGTGTTCACCTGCAAAGGGAAACATGTTCAACGTCTTTTCAGACATCCAGGGACCACTGCCTAGATGATTCAGACCCTATCTGATAAAACAATCTTAGTCTCTAGTTCCCAGCCCAGATCTGTGAAAAGGTAGGCATCTCTATGTAGATTCTGAGTTTGAACTCCTTTCTATTGTCCAAAAGATATTTTACTTGACTGACTTGCAAAGTGGGTCCTCCTATACACTAGTTCTGAGTTTCTTTTCTTTTCTTTTCTCCTTCATTTTTATATTCCTAGACTTGTCAGTAGGTGCCACATTTCCTTAGAGTTAACAGTTGGAGCAGAGCTACACAACAGCATTTATAGACAAAGTCAAGAACAATTATTACTAGAGGAAGGAAAAGAACAATGGCAGTAAGAATTTTAAGTGGAACTGAGTATGCAATAAAACCTCTGTGTGAACCTAATAAGTCTCAAATGGATAGGTTTCTTGGACATGTCAAGTGTGCTGATATTTCACAAGGACAAATTCTGTCCTATCTCAGGGAATGATGGCAGCCTGGGTAAGTGGGGCCACAGAGTCATAACATTAAACCATCATGATGGTAAATAGCATCAAAGATGTGCTACTTTCCAGTTGTTATTCATGTTCCAAATGTGAAATGAGAAATAATCCTAATGAAAAGCACAATTTGGATGAAGGGGTCAACAATGAGTATTTCTTTGGGTCAAAACAATGACTTTTTTTTCTTTTCTTTTTTTGCAGTACTTGAAGGTTGAACCTAGGGTCCAGCACATAACTAGCAACTGCCCTACCACTATGCTGCACCCCAACCTATTTTTCATTTTTTAATTTGAGTCACAGTCTCACTAAGGCAGGCTTTCTCTTGCCTAAAACCTGTGATCCAACTGCCTTCTTCTCCAGAGTCTCTGGGATTATAGATGTGAGCAACCATGATGTTCTAAACACAATATTTCAAGACAATTTACTTCTTTTTTAAGATAATTAATCCTTTATGTTAAATGTGGAATTTGGGGATTTTCTTTACCCTTCTGAGTTTATCTAGGTAAGGTTTAAGTACTTATTGTGTGGAGCTAGGTAGGTGGTGGTGGTAGTGGTTGTTAGGTGCTCTCAAATAAGGTGCCACTCATAGCAACCCTCACAAGGTTTTCAATGGCTGTTTTGAGATTGCTTCAGGAGTGGATTGCTGGACAATCCTTGTCCTGTGGACATCCTTCTCCTGTCTAGTTAAGTGGGATGCTGTCTAAACCTCTGTTCATTCACAAGTTACACCTTACGAAGAATAAACAGCCAATTCACGTAAGCCAAAAAATCATGTGCCTTCTTCAAAGACAACATTGACATCAGCCCAGTAGAATTCTGCTCTTTGAAACAAAAGTGAAGTCAGTAAGTCAGGCAAATGCTAATTACCAAAGAATCAGGATCTCATCATCTAAGTATTCTTCACCACTTCTTGAGTCATAATGTCTAAGATCAAATCACTTCCTGAAACTCCCATCCCATGTCCTTTCTTCAAAGTGCCTTCAAGTCATGGATATTGTTTTATGACTTACCAGGATAAGAAATGAAATGAGAAAATTCGTCTGAAGGCCTCTGGAAAGCAAAAGAGGGAACCTCTACATGAAATCATTATTTGTTCTTCTAAAATGAATCCCAAGGAAAAATTATCTACTCACTCAGAGAAATAAATATGAAATGGTAAAACCTAGGTGAAAAGCCATCTTCACTGGAAAGACAGACTTTGTCAAAAGTTGATGAAAAGTTTGACCACAGTCTATTTAGAAGTGCTTGCAATGGATAAATCTCTACCTAAAGCTGCATGTTCTAATAATTGGAGAGGAAATGAGAACAATCCCCTCACCCCCAAAAAAAAGACTGCAGAAAGGAGAAGGCAAGACTTCAGGGGTGGGATGACCAGCAGACTTATTTAATGAAATAGTCCATAGTTTGTTTAAAACTCAAGCTCATAGCAAAGGTCTTATTTTAATGACTTGGCCACTGCATTCATCACATCTACAGTATTCCATTAAACTACAAACTACACAAGGACAGAGACCCTCTCCAAGGTAGCCTGGCATATTGTATATGGTGGGCACTTAATTTCAGAGTAATGGAATTAATATCGTGGGAGAGGGAAGGAATAAAAATGCGAATGAATTCAGAAACAAATGCTGAACTGATATGAAATATGAACGCCTCAGAACACTCATTCCTATTAACAAATTTCAGAGCATCTTTATGAGAATTGGTGAACTGTACATCCATTTGTGACAGGAAGATTAATTGCAGATGGTGTATAAAAATATGTATATTGTGTCTAGACTTTAGAAAAACAAAGCTTAGGAAGCAGTGTCCATCATGGATGTCAGTTCCAAAAGGGCCTGGAGCAAAATTGAATGAGAATTTCCACAAACTCTCATCATGAAAAATTTGGTTTGCATAACTAACTTCTCTCACCAGGTCACATCATTCCTCTTGACATGCAAAGGAGACACTGTGGCCACGAACTCTGTAGAGTGGGCTGCCCATAGCGGGGAAACGACCACCTACCTTCCCTGCACATGGCCGTTACTCATAGGTTTATTCTTTGGAGTTGGTTTTTCGTTTGTTTGGTTTGATTTGGTTCTTACAGAGCCTTTTGTTCTTTGGGATATGACATGGTTTTTTTGTTTGTTTGTTTTTGTTTCTTGTTTTCCTTTTCCTAAGGATTTAAAAATAGTCTCCCATAATAAGATTTTGCCACAATTTGCATTTCCCAGCTTGAGAGTTGTCTGATTTCTTTATCTTTGCTTACTGTTTTGATTTCCTTTGTCAAAGACCACTTGCACATTCTGGGAAGCCTCAAAAGAAAATCCACCACAACATCAGCATTTTACTTTAGAAAATATATAGATTATCATGTATGTTTTCCTAAGAAAGAGGAGGGGCACCTGCCTCCAGGTGAGAAGACTGAGGAACCCAAACATGAGGTGGCCACCTACTAGGTCCCTGACCTTGATTAATGGCTTGCCTTCTCAGAATCTCCCTTCCTTTCACTCCAAACTTTTGGGGTTGAGAGGGAGACAGGAGAAGGGTGGCAACTCGATTTTTCCCTTCCATATTCTCAGGGAGGATGGTGGAAAGGAAGTGGTAGAAGGATTTGGAAAACATAAAAGGGCCTTACCAATCTCAGTGGGCAGATTTCGATGTTCAGGCCTTACTTGCTGGTTGCCATATCCTTCTTAATCCAAATCCTACATCTTTTACCATCAGGGAAAAGGAAAGTCTGGTGCCCATGGCTTCCTCTATCCTTTGGATTCTTGGCCTATACATGTTGCTGAAATTCCCCCAAATTCACAGTGTCAGGCAGAAGACTTATAGCTTTTTCCTGTGGCTTGGGTATGACATATTCCCCAGGAAGGCTTGTGTTTTGAAGGTTGGCTCCCAATGCCAGCAGTGGTCAGATGTGGGACATGGGGGAAGCGATTGGATCCTGACGGTTCTGGCTTCATCAGTGGGTTACTCCACTGATGGAATTGAAGTATGAACAGACGGTTGGGAGGTGGTGGAACTGTGGGAGGCTGGGCCAGTTGGAGTAAATGCGTCACTGGGAGCATGACCCGGAAAGACATACCCTTCTCCAGCCCTTTCCTGTCAAATCTCTCTGCCTCCTGTACACCATGACATGGGTGGCTTTGCTCCTCTGTATGCTTCCTGCCATAACGTTCAGCCTCACTGCAGGCCCACAGTGATGGAACCAGATGACTACAGACTGAAACCTCTGAAGTCAGGAGCCAAAATAAATCTTTCCCCATTTAAGTAGGCTTCATAGGTGTTTTATCAGCAATAAAAACAAAGCAAAACAGCCTGAAAAACACACTTCTAGTCAAGTCTATTCCTATTTCCGGGTCTGAGATGAGGCTGGGGAGAGAGGTAACCTCCTTCGAAATGCTTCATGCACCTCCTTATTGGGGTGGGTCAGACCTTTGTAGTAGCAGAAAGACTCTCCATCAAGAATCCTCTGGACCCGGTAGGACTCAGAAGTTCCTGTGCTCTCCAGGTAGAAGAGGTAATAAACTGGGCTCAGAAATGCCCACCTCCATGTCCTCCTGTGGAGATTATGGGTGAAGGTATCCATAGTGAAAGAAGTTGACTGTAGAGGAATAAATGGGAGGGACTGAGAGTGTCCTAGGACCAGTATTGCTCCTGTTCTTTTCAATTTAGTTTCATATTTTCTCTTTCTCTGTCTTATTTGAATTGGTTTTGAACTTGTTCATTTGAATTGGCTTTCTGTTACTTGCAAGCCAGGCAGCTCAGCTACTAGGACAATTAAGCTTGCAACACTTTAGAAGGGTGAAGTGACTGAGACCTGTCTTTCTCTCATCCCTCCAAATGTGATTTCCCAGCAAATTCCACTGACATGTTCTCCAGGGACCATCCAGGACCCCACCACCTCTCACTACTTCCAGTACTCCTTCTCCAGTATCTCAGGTCACTGTCCTTTTCCCCCAGAGTTTTGCCTTCTATTCTGTCTCTCTGCTCCCACTCCTGCCATGCTATACTCCTCTCCCAACAACTAAAGTGATCCTTTTAAGCCAGTCACTTCTACAATCAAACACTCCAATGACATTTTATTTCACCTAAAACAAAATCCAATGTCCCTATCGAGGCATCCAAGACCCTCTATGATCTGACCTCTTGATCCTCTGGTCTCATCTCTGTTAGTCTGTCCTCTATCCATTGCACCTTATCTATACAGGGCCCTTTGATGTTCCTGGAACACAGCAGACACCCACTTTGGGGCCTGAGCTTCCTTTTCAGGGAAGCCTCTTCTCTTGGATATCTGCATGTCTCCTCAGACTTCTTCAATCAAGTCTCTGTGCAAATATCACCTTATCACAGATGCCTGTATTGATTAAACAAACAGAACAACCACTGCTTCTACTTCAACCTCCATTCACCTTACCCTGCCTCATTTTTTTTTTTGATAATTCCATTGTCTATCACATTAAAAGTGCACTTGCCCGTTGTCTCTCTTCTATTGAGAAATTCTTGAGGTGGTGGTACATGCCTGTAATCCTAGAACTCAGGGGTCAGAGGCAAAAGGATTGATGCGAGTTCAAAGTCAGCCTAGACAACATGACAAGTTCCAGGCCAGCCTTGGTGACACAGTGAGATACTGCCTCAAAATGACAACAACAAAAAACCCTAATGGCAGGAAACTCAGCCATTTTGCTCCCAGCCATAACATCATCCCCGGAATAGCTTCTGGCATACAGAAGGACTCTGAATATTTGCTGTGTAATGTGTGTATACATGGGCAAGCAAATCTCTGTCCTCACTCCACGGGGAAATCAAGCTGAAGGTAACTGGCCTGTGACAGCAAGCAGGTGCAATCAGCTGTTCATCAGTTACTGCCTGCAGTGCCTAGATGAGCCTTGGGTGACCAAGCCACACTGTGGATGGCACATGTGTTGCAGATCTCAGACCACAGTTTTCTCAATCTCTCCCTTGAGGACAGTGGGCAGGCAGTGAGCCAGCCTACCTGAGTGACAGTAACAGCAGTGATAATAATAGCTAATAGCTCAGGGATGCCTGACTTTCTGTCATGCACTGTTCTAAGTGCTTTGCATTGGTTAATATGTTTAATGACCAAGACAACCCTGTGAAAAAGGCTGTGCTAGAGAGTGGCCTGCACTCTTCCTGCAGTTTAATTTGTTGAAAGGTCATCCTTAATGTACCCCACATGTCTTTCAGCTTGTCACGCTGTGGAGCTATGAAGCTGAAAGCTATGCCACTGGTATCTCAGATACCAGCAGGGCCACCCATAGTGGACAGTTTCAGCTGAACTTACAGATTACGACAGACTATGGAGAAGGACCTGGCAGCCCACTGCTGAAACAATTAGCCATTGAGAATACTATGGATAGCAGAGAAGCACTGTCAAATATAGTGCCAGAAAAGAGTCCCCCAGGCTGGAGGACATTCAAGAAATGACTAGGGAAGAGTTGCTTCCTCAGAGTAGAGTCAACCTTAATGATAGGAATACAGTAATGCCTTGGGACCTTCTTTTGCTGATATGGCACAAATCAAAATGAGAAGAAATATAGTGGCTGCTACAATGGCTCAAACATAAAAATATCATGTGCATGGCACAGTGCTGGGTAGGGCTTTGTTATGCTTTACCTGGGGTTATTCTAAGTCGGATCTGATTCAAGGGCAACAATCTTTAATCTGAGGGTTTGAGGAAAGGGGCTTTTGGGAAATAAGTCAAGAAAGTAGAGCTCATGAAAGGGATATGTATATACCATTATTAGAGTCTTCAGACACACTGCTGGGGCTGTGGTGTAGCTTAGTTGTTAGAATGCTACTCTGTGCTCCCCAAGGCCATGCGTTCAATCCTTGTTGTTGTTGTTGTTGTCGTTGTTGTTGTTAGATGCCATCAAGTCAGTATACGACTCATAGTGACCCCACATACAACAGGCAAAACACTATTGTCAGTGCTTCTCTGCTATTCATAGGGTTTTCAATGGCGGATTGATTTTTGGGAGGGGGTTGCCGGATCCTTCTCCCAAGCCTACAGTATCTGGTATTCCCAGGCTGTCTCCCATCCAAGTACTAACCAGGACCAACCCTGCTATGGCTGCAGGCATGTGTTCAATCCCTAGCATGACAAAAATGGGAAAAGGATGTGGCAACTCCTCACCACAAACAATCCAGAAACAATCAGCCATTGAAAATCCTATAAGGGTCACTAGGAGTGATACCTAACAAAAATAATATGAGTGGAGCCTAACAACAACAACAGAGACATTGCCCCCTCTCCTCTTACCATGTAAAATTACAGTAAGTAGGTGACTGTCTCTGAGCCAGGAAGGGGGCCTTCACCAGACACTGAATCTGCAAATACATTTATCTTTGATTTCCCAACTTCTTGAAATGTGAGAAATAAATGTCTATTGTTTATAAGCTTCCCAGTCAGTGTATGGTATTTTATTATACATCCCTAACAAAGACAGGTCTTGTTGTTATATCTATTTAAGATTAGAAAGTTAAATCACAAATGAGTCAAAAAAATTCATAAAGCCACAAAACTACTTAGTCACATAGCTGGAGTTTGAATTATCTTATGCTAGCTAACAAATCCAGACTCTTAACCACACTGTAACTAGACTGCAAAGCTGCTTCACCAGGACCTACAGTTTGAGACAGAGTTCTCATTGCCACTATGTGCACACATGTATACTCACACATATATGTGTGCACACAAACACGCACACAAACTGTTATGATTTGCATCTGGAATGTCCCTCAAAAGCTCACATCCCCAACTAGTGGTGCTATTTTGGGATGTGGTAGAAGCTTTAAGAGGTAGGATCTCACTGGAAGAAGTAAGTCACTAGGACATGCCTTTGAAGGTTATCTTCCCCAAGGCCCCTTCTTGTTACTCTCTCTGCTCCCTGGTCTCCATGAGGTGAGAAACATTGCCCCACCACAACCTTTTGCCATGATATTTTGTCTCATTCTAGACCAGAAACAAAGGAGTTGGCTGGCCATGTGGTGAAGCCTCTGCAAGGTATGTCAAATGGTGCTTCTCTCGGGTATTTGTCACGGTGATGAAAAACAGATACACACACACAACAAACACAACACACACAGTATAATTGAGGTAAAATCTTCAGCAAACAATACTCACCCACCAATGGATGTTAATTGGCAATCCAACAGCACTGCTGTGGACCCTCCCTGTTCTGAGGGCCTGTATAGTCCCCTCCACAGCCATTTCTACTCTCAATACCACCTTAAAAGGCTCCAGGTGTGAATTACATTTAAACCCCCCTATGCTCAAGGAAGGCTAGGGTTTAGCTCAGTTGGTAGAGTGCCGCGCTACACTCTCTGAAGACCTGAGTTCGATCACCAGCACCACAAAAATGGGAGGACGTGGCCTCCCACTCCCAAAGCAATTGTGAAACAATCAGCCATTGAAAACCCTATGAGGATCGCCATGAGTCAGACCCGACTGGATAGCACCAAACAACAAGAGTGCTCAAGGTGCAAGTCCTTATTAGGTAGCTCACTCTATAAGGAAAGGGCCATCTGGGAGGAGACACCTGGAGAAAGGGAGAGGAAACAAAAGAAAAAGAAGGAGAAGGAAGAGGAGTAGTAGCAGGAGAAAAAAGAGGAAGAGCCCACTGAATGTTAAGGTGGTTTTTTACACAACTTCTCGTACCCACCCCGACTCCTCCTCTGGCAGGTGAGGAGTTCTACCCCTATGGAACAGAGGGAGTCACTGCCGTCAACAGAAAACTTGCCCTAAGGAAGCTCACTATCATTCTTGCAGATCTCATCCCTCCCAGCTCCCTTTCTGCCATTCAAGGGCAATGCCATTATCCTCAGAGTTACCCTGCTGGGTTAGGAAGTTTCAACTATTTTTTTTAACTTGCTATTTCATTGTGGTTTTTTTTCCCTGCAATTTTTTGCATTACAACTAGACATTTTATCTAATTGTCTATTTCTCTCTTATTTGTGCCTTAAAGTAGTTTAGAGATGGGCACCATAAATATAGCTAGGTAAATGATGAATCTCTGAATACAATAACTGTCTATTCTTTCCCTTAGAGAGTCACTGTGTTCCCAAAGTGGTTTTAAACTTTTTTTCTAGAATAGCTAGAAGATTATTCTAGGTATTTCAAGAATAACATAACACTCTTTATTTATATTGTTGTTGTTGTTAGGTGCCATTGAGTCAGTATCCGACTCATAGTGACCCTGCATACAACAGGTGAAACACTATTGTCAGTGTTTCTCTGCTGTTCATAGGGTTTTTGATGGCAGATTGATTTTGGGGAGGAGCTTGCCCGGTCCTTCTCCCAAGCCTACAGTATCTGGTGTTCCCTGGTGGTCTCCCATCCAAGTACTAACCAGGCCTGACCCTGTTTAGCTTCCGAGATCTGACAGGATAGGATGCCACAGGGCTACGGCTGCACGCCTTTATTTGTATATCAGCTGTAAATGGGAATATTTGGATACACTAGTAGCGTTAATAATTCACTACCCTAAATCTTTTGCCCTTCCAAAAAACAAAGCAAAGCAAAACAAAACAAAAAAAATAAAATCAAGTGTGACTGAATCTACTCGGACAAGTTTTATCTAATCACATTAATAGCTTCCTGACCCATTTTCAGCTGATTTCCTAAACTGGAACAAAGCCTCTACAGGCCCTAAATCCCAATTTTAAGAACTTTCCTAACACTCCTACACACTTACGTTCTCAGGGGCCTTTTCAGAAACCAGTCCAGGCTGACCCTTAGCTCAGGGCTTTCCTCTGAGTTATAATTCATGGTTACAAGCACCCTGGGAGCCTAGGCTTAAATTTAATTGGTAGTTTCCTCTGTGAAATGCAAAGTCCTTTGGAAAGTTTCTTTGAAAGCTCTAGAATTAGCTCTTACATTATTTCTCACTCTCAAATAGGTCTTAGGATGCACAATGAAAACTTTAAACATCTTGGTAGCATTAAACTGAGTAGAAGTATGTGGTCTTAGAAGGAACAAAGCTTCTATCAAAAAGACAGCGTCCACATGACAGGTACCCCACAGTTATCCCTGGGTATCCTTTGGGGATTAGTTCATACCAAAGCCAAACCATCACTCCAAACATGTGCACATGTTCAAGCTCCTCTTGTAAAATGGTGTAGTACTTGCATACAGCCTATGCACACACTTAAAATTATCTCTCAACTATTTATATTGCCTAATATAATGTAATGGGAGAAGGAGGTGGCAGTCCACTCCCAAGGCAATCCCAAAACAATCATCCATTGTAAATTCTATGAGGGTCCCTATGAACCAAACACAACTTGACAGCATCTAACAACAACATAATGTAAGTGAAAGTGATATGCAAATGTTGTTATATTGTGTTGTTTAGGGGATAGTTACAAGAAAAATGTATGTACATCATCAGTACAGATGAATTTTTAAAATACTTTTTCTTTGTGTGATCAGTTGAATCAGTGGATGCAGCCCCTGCAGCTGTGTAGAAATGACTGTATTTAGGTTCCATATGAGTTCTGGCAAGCTCTGAGATCTGAGTGAGCCTTATAGTCCTTCTTTATAGGACAGAAGGTAATAGTGCTTACTTTACCCCCATGGCAGGTACAAACAATGCTGCATGCACAGCATCTAACACATGGTACTGTAGGGGAGTAAAACTTTTCTTTTTTCTCTACCAATGTTAGGTCCTCACCTAGGGCCCTGTAAAATAAACGGACAAAAGACGACTAAAAGAAAAAGAGTAACAGAAGTTTATTGACAGGTGCATTGCCCATGTACAAGGGAGTACTCAGTGACAAGTACCTCAATAGGGGTGGTTAGAACTTGGGCTTATATAGCATCATAGTAAAAGAACAAAACTTTTAGAGAAGTGACAGGCAAAAGAAGAGGCTTTGAGTCTCTAGGGGAGCAACTCGTGGGAAGACAAGAGGGGTAAACAAATGGAAGATGAGGTGGAGTTAGCAAAGGCTTCTGTGCAGATTCCTCTGGGCTGTTAAGAGTCTAGAGTCCTCTCTAGAAATTAATTTCTGTCCTTTCTAGTAGAGAAGGGAGTGGAGGCATCTTTACAAATGTATCTGCTGCTTTTCGGCAAATAACAGTAGAGAAAGCTTTTCTTGTTCTATTCCTATTCACTGTCCTAAATGCCAAGTAATCAATGTGCCAAAGTAACATATTTCAGGATAGCAATGGAGGTCCTTTGTTATACAATAGATAGTAGGGTGCAAAGTAACCACATGGCTAAGATGATAGAGCAAGTCCAAGTTTGAACCCTCCCTCTGCTAGTAATGGTGGGATCTTTTTTTTTAATTGGAAATTTTTAATGTACACCTTAATGTGATTCATTCTGACATGATTTTCATTGTGACATTTCCATATATGCATTTTGATGAACATTATTGATATAGGTTACCCCTTACCCTCCCCTATGCTTCCCCCCACTCCCTCCTCCCCATCTAAGTCCTCTCTAACTTTTGCTTGGTAATATTTTTCTATATGTCCTTGGGTTCCAGTTCTGTTTAAGATAGAAACTTTTCCTGTAGTGGTTTTTGTTTTTATCTTGTTAGAACAATTACATGCATTTTCTAGACCATTTAAAATGACACCATTCTTATCTTTTTTTTTGTTTCCTCCCCCCTCCTATTATTTTGATCCGAACTTTGAATAGGATTTTTCCTTCTTATAATATTGAATCAGCTCCCACATATGAGTGAGAACATGTGGTGTTTCTCTTTCTGAGCTTGTGTTTGTTCACTTAAAATAATTTTCTCTAATTTCATCCATTTTGCTGCAAATGACCTTATTTCATTTTCTTGATTGCTGAGTAGTATTCCATTCTGTATATATACCATAGTTTTTTATCCATTCTTCTGTTGAAGGGCACTTTGGTTGATTCCATATCCTTGCTATTGTGAAAAGTGCTGCATTGAACATGGACATGCAGGTGTCTCTGTGGTATGATGACCCATCTCCCTTTGGGTAAATTCCGAATAGTGTTATAGCTGGGTCATATGGTAGATCTATTTTTAGTTTTTTAAGATACCTCCATATTGATTTCCACAGTGGTTGGACCAATTTACAGCTCCACCAACAATGTAAGAGTGTTCCCTTTTCCCCGCAACCTCGCCAGCATTGTTGTTGTTTGTTTTATTGATCTTGGCCATTCTTACTGGTGTAAGGTGAAATCTCAGAGTTGTTTTGATTTGCATTTCCCTAATGGCTAGGGATGTTGAGCATTTTTTCATGTGTTTCATGGCTTTACGGACCTCTTCATTTGAGAACTGTCTGCTCAGTTCCTTTGCCCATTTGTGTATTGGATTGTTTGTTTTTTGGGGAGTTTTTTTCTTGAGTTCTTTATAAATTCTAGTAATTAGACCTTTATCTGATGTATAAAATGTGAAGATTTTTTTCCCATTCCATGGGGATTTCCTTGACTGTTAATTCTTTTGCTGCACAGAAGCTTTTTAATTTCATGTAATCCCATTTATCTATTCTTGTTGCAATTTCTTGAGCAATTGGAGTCCTATTAAGGACATACTTTCCTAAGCCTATATGATGGAGTGTGTTGCCTATCTTGCCTTCTATAAGTTTTAAAGTTTCTGGTTTTATGTTGAGATCTTTTATCCATTTTGAGTTGACTTTCATGTGTATTGAGAGATGGGGGTCAGCTTTCATTTTTCTGCATGCGGATGACCATGTTTCCTAGCACCATTTGTTGAAGAGGATGTCCTTTTTCCAGTTTACTTGCTTTGCTCCTTTGTCGAAGATCAGGTGGCTATAGGTGTGTTGAGGTATATCTGGGCCTTCTATTCTGTTCCAGATGTCTTCGGGCCTATTTTTGTGCCAGTACCAAGCTGTTTTTGCAACCACTGCTCTATAGTATAGCTTGAAGTCAGGAATTGTGATTCCACCTGCGTTTGTTTTGCAGCTTAAGAGTGTTTTGGCTATACATGGTCTTTTGTGGTTCCATATGAATTTTTGGATCATTTTTTCTATTTCTGTAAAGTCAGTCAGTGGAATTTTAATGGGTATTGCATTATATCTATAGATTGCTTTTGGTAGGATAGCCATTTTTAAAATATTAATTCCCCCTATCCAGGAGCAGGGGAGGTCTTTCCATTTTTCAGTGTTCTCTGCTATTTCTTTCTTTAATGTTTCGAAATTTTCCTTGTAGAGATCTGAAGGGTCTTTGGTTATATTGATTCCAAGGTATTTAATTTTCTGGTGGGCTATCATGAATGATATTTTTCCTGAAATTTCCTTCTCTTCCTGTTTGGAATTGGTGTAAAGAAAAGCTATTGATTTTTGTGTGTTAATTTTGTAGGCTGCAACTTTCCTGAAGGAGTTAATTAGATCCAGAAGTTTTCTGGTTGAGGTTTTGGGGTCTTTCAGATATAAGATCATATCATCTGCAAATAATGATAATTTGACCTCTTCCTTGCCAATCTGTATCCCTTTGATTTCTTTCTCTTGTCTGATCGCCCTGGCCAGGACTTCAATTACTGTGTTAAATAGAATAGGAGAGAGAGGACATTCTTGTCTTGTTCCAGATCTAAGAGGAAATGGTTTTAGTTTTTCTCCATTTAATATAATGTTGGCTGTAGGTTTGTCATAAATGGCTTTTATAAAATTAAGGTATTGCCTGTTATACCTATCTTCTCCAGTGTTTTTATCATGAAAAGGTGTTGCACTTTATCGAAGGCCTTTTCAGCATCAATTGAGATGATCATGTGGTGTTTGTTTGTCAGTTTCTTGATATGTTGGATTACATTAATTGATTTCCGTATGTTAAACCAGGCTTGCATCTGTGTTATAAATCCCACTTGGTCATGGTGAAAAATCTTTTTCATATGCTGCTGGATTCTGTTTGCCAGGATTTTAATAAATATTTTTGTATCTAGATTCATAAAGGAGATGGGTCTATAATTCTCCATCTTAGATGAATCTTTTCCTAGTTTAGGTATCAGGGTGATGGTAGCTTCATAGAATGTTTTTGGGAGTGTTCCCTCCTTTTCTATTCTTTGGAATAATTTGAGGAGGACAGGTATTATCTCTTCTTTAAAAGTTTGGTAAAATTCTGCTGTGAATCCATCAGGACCTGGACTCTTCTTTGTTGGGAGGCTTTTCATTACCTTTTCTATTTCTGTGTATATAATGGGCTTGTTTAAGTCAGTTAAGTCTTCTGGGGTTAGTTTTGGTAGGTCATATGTGTCAATAAATTTGCCCATTTCTTCTGCATTTTCATATTTTTGGGAATACAGTCTCTCGTGGTAATCCCTGACAGATTTTGTATTTCATTGAAATCAGTGGTAATGGACCCATTGTCTTTCATAATCCGTACTATGTTAGATTTTTCCTTTTTCTTTTTGATGAGGTTAGCCAGAAGGGTGTCTATTTTATTAATCTTTTCAAACCAGCTCTTAGTCTTAATAATTTTTTGAATTATCTCTTTAGATTCGAATTGAGATATTTCTCCTGTTATTTTTGTAATTTCCCTCTGTGTGTTCCATTTAGGGTTGTTTTTTTGTTGGATATCTAGTGTCTTAAACTGTGTCATTAGGTCATTTATTTGGCTCTTCTTTATTTTATAGATGAAGGCACTTAATGCTATAAATTTCCCTCTTAAAACTGCCTTTGCTGTATCCCATATGTTTTATGTTTTGGTATGTGTGCTGTCATCATCATTTGATTGTAGGAATTTTTTAAATTCCAATTTGATTTCATCAACAATCCATTGGTCATTCAGTCTCCATGAGTTTGTAAAGTTTCTGGAATTATTCATGTTCTGGAGCTCCAATTTTATCCCATTATGATCTGATAAGGAACAGGGGATTATTTCTACTTTTTTGTATTTGTTGAGGGAGTTCTTAGAATATGGTCTATCTTAGAAAATGTATCATGTCGAGCTGAGAAGAATGTGCATTCCTCATCGTGTGGATGAAATATTCTGTATATATCTGTGAGATCCAACTGGTTTAGGGTGGAGATTAGATTTGACATTTCTCTGTTGATTTTTTGTTTTGTTGACCTGTCTCTTGATAAGAGTGGGGTATTGAAGTCCCCCATTATTATTGATTCTGGTCCAATATAGTTCTTTATATTCCATAAGGTTTGTCTTATAAAGCTAGCAGCCCCTATGTTTGGGGCATAAATGTTAAGGAGTGTTATTGATTCTTGATCAATTGTTCCTTGTATCAAAATGTAATGTCCTCCTTTGTCTCTTCTAATTAGTTTTGGAATGAAATTTAATCTATCTGAAATTAAAATTGCAACACCTGCTTTCTTTTGTTCCCCCCTCCTAGGTATACATTTTTCCAGCCCTTAACTCTCAGTTTATTCCAGTCTTTGTGAGTTAGATGAGTTTCTCGAATACCACATATTGCTGGTTTGTGTTTTTTCATCCAATTAGCCAGCCTCTGTCTCTTAATTGGTGAGTTAAGACCATTTACATTAATACAGATTATTGAGGAGCATTTATTGTTATATATCCAATCATTACTTATTACTGATTTATGATTCATGTTTGCTTTGGTCCTTTCTTGGGTTGCACTCATCTCAGCTAACCAGTTCTTTGATTTCCTCTGTAGGGTTGTCTTAACTCTCCTGGATGTGGTAATTGATTTACAATCTTCTCCAGTGCTGGTTTGGTGGTTGCATATCGTTTAAAAGCTTCAATATCATTAAATGTCTTATATTCCTCATCTATTATCAAAGATAATTCTGCTGGATATATTAATCTAGGCTGGAGATTGTTTTTTTTTTTTAATATTTGAATCACTGTGTCCATTCCTTTCTAGCTTTCAATGTTGATATGGAAAAGTCTGCAGTAATTTTAATTGGCTTTGTTTTATAAGTAATAAGGGGCTTCTGTCTTGCTGCTTGCAGGATAGCGTCTCTGGTCTCTAACGACAGCAATCGAGCAATGACATGTCTCAAGGATGATCTATTTGAGTCAGCCTTCAAAGGAGTCCTGAAAGTCTCAGTGGTGTATATATCCATTTCCTGTGCTATCTTTGGGAAGTTTTCCTTGAGGATATCATTTACTAGGTTGTGAAGGCCTCCAGTGATTCTTTCTTCTCCTTCAGGAATGCCCAGAATTCTTATATTTCTTTTTTTCATTCTGAGTTCTCTTGGAAATCTTTCTTTAAAACCTTTATCATTGACTCCATTTCTAATTGCTTGTGTTTCCGCTCATTTATGCCATCTTCTGTCTCAGAGATCCTCAGCTCAGATTCATCCATTCTTGTTGAAAAGGATTCTTTAGCCGTGTTCAATTCTGATAATTTGGATTGAGTATCAAGCAAAGTGGCTTGATTTTTCCTTACCATTTCTAACTGGGATGACAGAACGGCTTCCAAGTGAGAGAACTTCCTTTCAGGTATCTCCAGTGTATTTGTGGTATTTGTCTTTATTTCTCTTAGCATGTTTATAACCATGACTCTGAACTCCGAATCAGAGATCTCTAAGAATTGAGAGTCTTTGGAGTTATTTGTTGGGGGGCTATGATCTGTGAAGCCTTCAGATCCATCCTGCCCCTTTGTGTTTTTTATAGGTTTACTTTGTTTGCCCATAATATGGTCTGGGAAATAGAATTTGTCTCTCCTGATTATGCAGAACTTCTTCCTCTGTTATTCCTTTGAGATTGTGTGGTGCTGAATCTCTGGTGTTTATTAGAGTTTATAAGCTGGGTATATTCTTGGCTATTTGGTTTGTGTGGTTGTCTCTTTAGTCCACCCCAACTCCAAGGGGGATAGAGGTTAGGGAAGCGATAGATTTTGCTTCTCTTCCGGAATTTGTAGTTTGTGTCCTGCAGGCAGGATGACAGTGTGCTGCCAAGGTTGCACTCCGTGATGGGTCCGGCCCCCATCGGTGCAAGTGTGCAAAGTCCCCTCCAAGTCTCCGGGATTCTAACCGCAGTCTGCATGATGGCAAAATGGCGGTGGTCCTGGTACTGTCCACTGTGTAGCTCCTCTGAAGCCAAATCCTTGATTTCAGTGTATGTCTAGTTTCATCTTCTATCTCCCAAACTAAATTATTACTGTTTCTATCTATTCAATGTGAGTTCCAAACCCCTAATTGAGGCTTCCCATTACTCCGGGACAGAAGGCATGTGTTATCTGTCTGCCATCTTGACTCCACCCTCAATGGTGGGGTCTTCAAGAAGTTATTTAATCCCTTTGTACCTCTATTTCTTCATCTGTAAAATAGGGATAGTAATGAAGCATCATTACCATGGCATATTGAATTGCATTATATGATTGTGGAAGCTGGACATTGAATAAGGGACACAGGAGAAGAACTGATGCTTTGAATTATGGTGCTGGAGATGAATATACCTTGGACTGCCAAAAGAACCAACAGATCTGTCCTAGATGAAGTACAACCAGAGTGCTTTGTGCAATCAAGGATGGCTAGACTGTATCTTATGTATTTTGGACATGTTGTCAGGAGGGACCAGTCCCTGGAGAGAGACATCATGTTTAGGACAACGGCAAGTAAATGAAAAAAAGAAAGACCCAGCTGGGCACAGTGGCGCAAGCCTGTAATCCCAGCAACTCTGGAGGCAGAGGCAGGAGGATCGCAAGTTGGAGACCAGAAGCAGTCTGCATAATTTAGTGACATTCTGGCTCAAAATAAAAAGTAAAAAATGGGCTGGGGTAGAACTCAGTGGTACAGCACTTGCAAAGCATGCAAGCACAAGGCCCTGGGTTCAACCTCCAGTACCACAAAAAAAAGAAGGAAAAGAAAGGAAGGAAGGCAGGAAGGCAGGAAGGAAGGAAGGAAGGAAGGAAAGAAGAAAGAAAGGAAGACCCTCTACTAGATGGATTGACACAGTGTCTGCAACAATGGGTTTAAACAAAAAAGATTGTGTGCCTGGCACAGAATTGGGGAGTGTTTCTTTTTGTTGTACATAGGGTTGCTATGAGTCTACCCGACTCAAAGGCACCTAACAATAAAAACAACCTTTATTTCTTCATCTGTGAAATAGCAATAATAATAAAGCATCATGTTCATAGATCCTTTGTTAAGAAGATTCAAAACAGCACTTAAGAGTTTAAACACTCTAAACATTTTAATCAAATTTTATCATGTAGTAAATGTTAAGTAAATGTTAGCTATTCCATTCCTTTGTTTTAATGAGATGGGGTCTCTCCATGTAGATATGGTTAACCTGGAACTCACTATGTAGCCCAGGCTAGCTTTGAATTCATGATCCTCCTTCCTCCACCTCCTGTGTGCTGGGATTAGAGGTGCTACCATGGCCAGCATAGCTATTTGGTCTTAATTATTAATAATAACTATCTTTTGATGTGTTTCAGAGATAACTTGCAGGATTTAAATATTTTATTCAGAAATACAGAAATTATATTCCTTTTTCTCCCCAAGCAGGCATTAAAAAGAAAAATAATGAAGGAAAGTTTCCTCCACATCTTGTTTATGTGTTTGTTTACTAAACATAAGGCCATTAAAATCATTTAAGTTTAGAGAGCATTAAAACACATTAGGCCAGGAGAAATGTTGGTGCTGAAAGCATGTTCATCTACTACATTGCCGATTGAATAAAAGGAATGGTACACTTGGCCAATGAAACAGTACTTTCTCTGAGAACTCAAGGAAGATTTATTACCCAGATGCCCCCAAATGTGGCATCTGCTAAAATCCAACATATCCTAGGGGCATAACTGTCAGCAGAAAAAAAAATTCTAGCCAAAGTTGAGCTTAATATCTGTTCTACCTAATGATGAATAATTTAGTCTCCCATTTTTTTAGAAATTTGGGAAGTTTTATTGTGGGTATAGGAAGGTGTAGTTAAGCATGAGTGAAAGCCAGGAGTATTTTCTCCTTTGGCAATGATAGAAATTTCTTGGATGAGCTGATTCAGAACATCTAAGGAAAAGTTTTTGTACTAATTGAACTCTACTTTCACCAATGGGGCTGGGATTTAGCTCAGTAGGCAGAGCGCTGCTCTGAAGTCTCTGAGGTCCCCAGTTCAATTCCCAGCACCATAAAAATGGGAGAAGGACATGGCAATATACTCCTGAGGCAATTCTGAAAGAAGAATCAGCCATCAAATACGATATGAGGATCACTATGAGTCAGACATAACTCGACAGCACCTAACAACAACAACTTTCACCAACATAGTATACATAGTATACTTAGAACTTAAGAAAATAATGTGCAGTAATGTTTTCAAATAGCAATAAATTCAGATACCCGTGGAGGATTGATTCCAGAACACCTGCAGATACCTAAATCTATCATGGTCGAGTCTCTTCCATAAAATGGTGTAATGTTGCATATAACTAATGCACATCCTCTCAGATAGTTTAAATTGCTTTCACCTTACTTATAATACTTGTAATGCACTAATTCAATACAAATGCTATGTAAGTAGTTGTTATACTATATTGCTTATGGCATACTGACACAAAAATGCAAAGAATATACATGTTCAGTCAGTGCAGACACAAGTTTTTTTCATGAATATTTTCCATGCCGGGATGATTGCATCCGTCAGCACAGAACCTACAGATATGGAGAGCCAACTGCATTAGAAGAATCAAGTCAAAGTAAGAAGAGAAACTAATCTTATTAAAAGTTAAAGTTTAAATACAATTTAAACTATCACTGTTATAGGTTATCAAATTCCATCTTCAATATCATCAGACGTCTTATTATTGTTAAGTTGAAAATGATGAGAAGTTGGGTTTCAACCCAATATGTTGTTTCACTTGCTGAAGGTTTGGTGTGAATTTGTCTCAATCTTATCTGGAAATAGACTGTGAAATAGACAATATAATTTTGGAAAGTCTCTACCTGTCCTAAGCAGCCATGGTTCTTTTTATAATGAACCAAAGTTGGAACATGAGGAATAGCTATTTGAATGCTATGGATTTCATGGTGCATGGTAAATGTTACACGAATGGAGGTCCCTAGACTGGGGGGCCCAATTGTATCCGTAGCCTCTTCTGCCTTTAGAAAGCTCCCATTATTTCTCAGTGCTAGATCACATTGATCTCAGAGCATTTCTTTAAATGTCTAGAAAAATCCTCACCTGAGAACTGACCTTGCGCATCTAATGGTATTGCTGATGCAAGGATGAGACTTCATTGGTTGTTAAGTGCTGTTGGGTAGGATCCTACTCATATTGACCTAAAGTACAGCAGAATGAAACACTACCCAACACTGTGCCATGCACACAGTATTTTTATGTTTAAGCCCATTGTTGCATCCACTATGTTTCTCCTCATTTTGAATTGTGCCACATCAACAAAAGGAGGTCCCACGGGCTTTGCTCCATTCCTGTCATTAAAATCAACTCTATGTTGAGGAGACAACTCTGTTCCTGTCGTTTCTTGAATGCCTTCCAGCCTGGGAGTGGGGCAGGGCTCATTTCCTGGCACTGTATTTGGCAGTACTTCACTGCCATTCATAGGATTTTCGATGGTTAATTGTTTCAGGAGTGGGCTACTGGGTCCTTCTCCCTAGTCTGTCTTAGTCTGGAACCTAAGCTGAAACCTTTCCACCATGTGTAGCCCTGCTGGTATCTGAAGTACTTACTAGTGGCATAGCTTTCAACATCATAGGGATATGCAAGCCCCCACAGCACAAGAAGCTGAAAGACACATGGTGGAGACTTCATGTAAGATTTTCTCAAAGTCTTAGCCATTTAAAAAGAAAAGAAAATATATTTCTGAAATAGTATGACTGCAGACACTTATACTTAGGAGATACCACTTGCTTCCTGGGGCTCACAGTGTCTAATTCATCCTATTTCTGGGTCTACTTCCAGTCAGGGTACCAGCATATCCCCCACATTTCTTGGGAACAAAGAGCTAAACACCTTTAGACTTCTGTTAGGGCAAATAAGCAAGACCCAGAGAAACAAAGACAGTGTTCTCTCCCCTCTATCTAAGACTTACCTTCATTGACTATATTTCTTGTCAAAACCTCTTCCCACCTTTATGATTGACATCAGGAATTCCTTTAAGAGAAACCAGAAACACTGTAGGAAGGGAAGTGGACTTACCCCTTGGACCTCAACTAAACAACCATATCTCAGTGCATGATAACTCCCCACAAGAACAAGTATACATATTTTACTTTATCTATAAGGTACTCTTTTGTTTTAGTAAGTAGTCTCTTCCAACTAGTACAGTTTATTTTCTGGATGTTAAAGGCCTCATCACCTTGGAATAACTAGAAAAATTCAATAATATCTGGGAAATAAATATCAAAATCAACTTGCAATGAAATAAAACTTTGTACTATAACACCTTATTTGGCCTAAGTTCATAGTACTATTCACAGAATGCTTAATAACACAAACTAACAAAATTAGTAGTAAAAAAAATTGTTTTTCCCTGGCACAGAATACTATGGCCTGCTGCTAGGATCTTGATATTTGATGGGAGGTAGACAACTTCTGCCTTGTCTGTCTCTCAGTGATGACTAGTAGGCCCCAATAGGACAATATTGAGATGTTGAAAGATTCAAAGTTTCCGTATCCAGATACTAAGCTCCTATGATATTCATACCTTAAGGACAAATTGAAATGATGTATATGAAAATATACAAGTTATTCATAACTATGACATGAATAAAGGAATAGTATTTTAGTTTTTGACATTTTATAAATTCTAGTTCTTAAATTTTTGTTATATATTACCCATCATCAAAAATATTTGGAACTAAGATCTAGTGGTTAAAGAAATATGACTTGGAGTGACACCTTCAGCTCATGAAACTTTGTGATTGCTTGTTTTTAGGATGGTGAAGTTTTCCCTCTAGCGCTTGGCTGTGATGGAATGAAACTACATAGAAAACACCATTATATGATTATTTATAACACAGGGAAAACTTGGAAAAATTCATGAGAGGGGGGGGAATTAATTCATAAGCCTTCTAGATACACTTCATAATTGAAGTATATTATTAACTAAATTGTAGTTTGCAGTCACTCCTTATTACGGCTTTGATTCATTTACTTCTGGTTCATTGGCTTGTCATAAATTCTAAAGCCCCAGAGGTACTACAAATGCATTGCTGAATTGCTTTTTGCCACAGTAACCTTTTATTTCATGGCTTAACGCATATATTTTATGATGCTGGTTTATCTGGGATAATACCAAGTAATTCCAGTAAAATGCAGGCTCAGTACCTACCAGTGACCACTGTAGAATTCAGGCAACTTTCAACTGCCTTCAGCCCACTCTCTCCCTAATTCACCCATTTTCTTTATGACTTTTACTGACCTTCCATTTTCACTATCATTGTCACCTGACACCCAAACCCTTTGGAGACAATAAAACTTAGAATGTGCAACCAAAGAGGAAGTTCTTCCTCCCTCCCTATCCCTTCCTTCCTTCATTCTTTTCTTTCTCTCCTTCCTTCCTTCCTCTCTTCTTCATGCAATAAATATTGAGTAGCAACAATATGACAGATACTGTGCTAAGTCTAATGGAACAGATATAACTGTAACACAAACCCCATCATCAAGCACTTTACCATCAAAGATGAAAAAGACAGACTTTCCAACATGCTATTATGTCAAAATGGGAAAAATGTGTGATCATGTCACTGTGAGAGCACAGACGTTGGCCATCCAACTCTGTTTGGAGATAAGGCAAACAGCTTTTTCATTGTGGGGCGTTTGAGCCTGCAGAGGTGATGAAGGTGAAGAGGCAGACTGCACAAGACCAAGAGGGAAGTCACCTGCAACCAAGGAGCGTGTGTTGGTTACTTTTCTCATTGCTGTGACCAAACTGCCTGAGAGAACAACTTAAAGGAGGACAGATTTATTTTGGCTCACGGTTTCAGAGCGTTCGGTCGTGATTGCTTAGCCCCATGTGCTTAGGTCAAACATCATGGCGGCTGGAGCATGTGATGGAGGAGCATCTTCACCTCATTGTGTACAGGGAGCAGAGAGAGAGGAAAGGATTGAGGAACAGGTATAACCTTCAAAGTCACACCCCCAGTGACCCACTTCCTCCAACTAGGTCCTACTTCCTAAAGTATCAGGAATCTCCCAAAATAGCACCACCAGCTAGAGACCAAGCATTCAGTACATGAACTGTTTCAAATCATAACAGAGAGTAAAATTCATTCTGTGGAATAGATGTTGGCAAACTAAGGCTCAGGCCATAACCCCTGTCCTAACACTTATACTTGGAAATTGTGTTGACACACAGCCATGCTCAGGGTTATCTATTGCTGCCTTTATGCTGCTATGGCAGAGGCTAGTTGAGACAAGGGCCTGCAAGCCCTACAAGATCTAAATATTGCCAGGCTCAGTGGTGCACAACTGTAATCCCAGAGGCTAGGGAGGCAGAGGCAGGAGGATCACAAGTTCAAGACCAGAGGCAGCCTGCATAATTTAACAAGACCCTGTCTCAAATAAAGTGAAAAAAAGGGGGCTGGGGTGCAGCTCAGTGGTACAGTACTTGCAACGCATGCAAGTGCTAGGCCCTGGGTTCAATCCGCAGTACTGCAAAAAAAAAAAAAAAAAAAAAAAAAAAATCTAAATATCTACAATCTGGCCCTTTCCAGAAAATGTTTGCTGACTCCTGCTGAAGAGCAGTACTTTTTGATATCTTTTTTTTCCCCACATCATAAAATATAAAGGAAATGATAGCTTTTGAACAGCAAGTTCAGTTAAACACACAGGCAGTGGGAGTAGAGACCAATAGCCCCATCTCACCATTCTTGGTCTGGGATGAGAGTCAGTGTTCATTTCATAAACCATTCCCCATTCTTAGCACATTGGTTGGGAATGAACTAACCTATGGAAAGGGAAGTCACTGGAGAATACATTAGGAATTTACACATGTAATCTTTTAACCAGAAAAAAAGGACTGCATTGGAAAATACAAAAGTAACTTCCTTAGGGAAATCAGTGATCCAAAGATTTATAATTCTAAACCAGCACTTAAAAATTAGTCAGGCAAAAAAGAAAAAAAGGAGAGAAAAGAAAAAAGAAAAAGAAAAGGAAACACTTTTATCTGGAAAATCCTCTGCTAGGTTCTGATAGGAATTAGAGAGCAAGAGTCAACTTGAGGGAATGGATTAATCTTGTGAAGAAACATAACTGACCACACCTGGTAAAATCAGCAAAGGGCCAGAAAACCACTGAGCCATCTTAGCAACTCCTTCCCTTGGAAGACTAGAGTGAGGAACATCCCCTCCCTGCCAGTTTATACTAGAGCAGAGGAAAGGGAGTATCTGCCATGGCAACCTTCTGTGACTTGATGCTCCTTCTTGAGGTAGAACCAGAACTCCTGAAGTGTCAAGAGTTCAGCCTACGAACAACAATCAGCATAGAACATGGCTTCATCATTGCTAAGCAAAGCTAGCTGTTCACCTTTTGGGCCCCTACCTATCACAGAAATCCCATCATTAGAGATTCTATTTTTAAGAATCTCTTATTAAATCGTAAACATCCTACCCCAGATGTGCCTGCGCCACTTTTATCTAACATCTTATTGAAGCTTCCTTTGCTCATGAAAGATTTATCAAGCACCTTCTCTGTTCCAAGTGCTGTGCTCAGCCCAAGGGATACAGAGATATCAGCTTGGTGGAGAATTTCATAAACCAGGCTCTGTGGGAGTAAGACACAGACAGTTGCAGGAGGGGTGTGTGTGTGTGTGTGTGTGGTTATTTGTATATGTGTGTATTGGGGCAAACAGTGGAGACAACAAGAAGTTTGGAAGAGGAGTGGAAGCAAGTTCCAGGAAAAGAATGTTCTAGAGACAACTTTCAGCCACTTCACACTCTTGCCGCAGGCTGTGCCTATAGGCCAGTTTCTTTTCATACCAGGTAACAAAGCAGCAGCATTACCCATGCCTCTGCCTGCAGGAAGTATTTACCCATTTCTTTTAATTTTGTTCTGAGATGTCAAATGGCTGCCTTTCCACTTGAAAGATTTGCCCATCCTGACAGCAACAGAAATGAGAAGGATTCTTCTCAGAGCCAACTGACACACAAAGACAAACTGGCCTTTTGATCAATAGCGGCCGTGCTCCTTGGTGGCACAGTGGCCTAAGAGGTGCAGTTCTGCCTCCCCATAACCTTTAGCATTCATTTTCCCCTTTATCACTGCCCTCCCCCTGGTTTTAGGATGATGAACATTAGCTGGCCAAAAGAGCAGTTTCTCAGAGGGTCATATTTTAGTAGCTTTTTTGGAACAACCATTTCAGAGACTTCAAAAATAATACGTCAAATAAGCCACGGCGCACTTTATTTAGGACTTTTCAACTTTATCCATTTGCATTCTATATTCACTGTCATGAAGCACATAAGATGCATTCTGATTCTCAGTCCATTTCTTTGTGAGGAGTAAATCTGGTGTCACACTCCTAGCTGGTGCAGACCATTAATACTAGATTGTTTTCAAGATTATTTACCTGATAAATGACTTCCATCATACCCTAGCAATATAGCCAATCCTTTATATAATTGCATGGTTACAAAGGGAACAATTTAAAGTTTTTGTCAGCATAGGAGATCATCCAGTTCAATAGCTAAATGTATTCTATTAATAAGTCATAAAGTGAAGCTTGGAAATGTCATCTGTTCTTAAACCTTAGCAGATATGATCAACTCTGATTAATTTGATGTGGTACATTGCACTATGCTCAAAAGATGATAGAAAATTATGATGGCATTTACCTTTTGCTTGCAAATTGCTCTTGAGATATTACCACTCCCCAGGGCCACCTCACTGAACACTTGTTTTACAAAACTTGTTTCTGTAATATTCAAGTCAATTCAGCCAATACTCCTGAGAAATCTGCTAACGTATGTGCCACATATTTGGGCTAAGCACTTGGACAAAATACTCCCATCAGGAAGCATTGAAAGGAAGAATGGGGAGTCTGATATAATTTCTATTCATAGGTTGTAGAATATTCTGTGTTAGTATTCCCTCTCCTCAGATTGTCTGTTCACCTTTCCCAACCCTGTGCCTCTTAGGGTTGACCTACGAGAACACTACCTTGGTCAATTATCTGTATCAACTTGAATAAGGTAGTGCGGCCAATTGTTTGTTCAAATACAAGTAGGATGTTGTGGTTAATGAAGGCTTTCTTTAAGATGTGATTAACATTTCAACTAGTAGACTTTAAGTTAAATAGATTACCCTCCATAATATGGGTGGTCTTCATCTAATCAAGTAAAGGCTTAAGAGAGAGAGAGAGAATGAGGGCAAGAATGAGAGCAAGAGTGCATGAAAAAGAGAGAGAGAGAGACAGAGAGAGAGAGACTTAGATATAGATACAGATATATGTTTATATGCTCGTGTGTATATATACATATTCTATTGGCTCAGCCTTTGGAGAATCCTGGCTAATGCAGACCATATCCATGTCCACAGGCTGTCTATTCTCTGGCTTTGGATTTGATTTGACAGATAAGAGACACAAATAGGAGAAGAAGGAGAGAAAGGTAAGTATTCTCCTGGCTCCCTTCCTGAAGAAGCATGGGTTAATATTGGCTGTGTCCTTTCTGCTGCAGCTATGGTGCCTGTCCAGTGGCTCTTTCCTATCCTACAGTTATAGTTCTTTCTCTAGGTGCTGGTAACCACTCTGTCCTATTACTTTTCAGTTAATGATTCCTGATATTGTTTATTTGGGGAGTTCACTTTACATTGTGGTGTCCTTTAATCTCATCCACATCCAATGTAATTAGGCTATTTTACTTGAGTTATCCTAAATTTGTCATTTGAGTATGCCAGCTATTTCCTATTGAGACTGGTAAACATTCTACAAAACATCTTCTCTTCTCCTACTTTAATCACAACTTGTTTTGGAGTACATAGTATACTGAGATTCAATGAGCAGATCATCTTTCATGAGCATCTGTGGATTATTTAAGGGTAAATTCTCTTCAATTGTGACCTGAACCTGTGTACAAATATTTTTTGTTTGCTCTTGAGACAGAAGAAAATTGGTTAGTTATCTAGTCCAACCCTGACCTAACTTGATTTTCACATTGAATAAACTAAATACAGAGAGTGGAAGAGATCACACAGGATTTCACAGGTAGCAACAGAACTGATTCTAGAACCTCAATGAAACCAAAATTGTTAGGAAGCAATTTATGTCCTAGCCTATGAATTAAAAAATATCTGAGAGGAAAAGAATTGTTCTGAATAGAATATAAAGGTGATTTAAAAGTTATTCTACAAGGGCTGGAGATGTAGCTCAGTGGTAGAGTACTTGCTTATCATGCACAATGCCCTGGGTTCAATCTCTAGCACCACACACACACACACAAAATTATTCTGAAAATAAAGGAAGCCCAACTGAAGAACTCTTTCTCATTGGTAATTCAACATTAATCTTAATTATCAATTTGTTCTAGTTATGGATATTTGGGTCCTAAAGTGTTGGCAGCACACTCTCTTAGCAGAAGCCTATACTTATCTGCACAAAAACATCTATTTGCGCAAATGCGGGGAACGTCTTACTGTGATAAATACAATCAACAGATGATGACATCTATGGCTTGCATGTCAGTCTTGGTTTGATGAATTAGTAAGACCATACAACTGGTTTCCATCTGAGCATAAGCCTGTACCTTTGCTGATTTTAGTCTTATTTATCAGTATCAGAGGCTAGCCTGAGATTTATAATGGCCTTGTTTCTGCAAAATTGGATGAGCCTATCTAAAATTAAAATTATTTGTAAATCTCAGTGGATCTTAATATAGCTATAATTGTTTACACTTGGGCAATCCTCCCTTGTTGGTGTTTTCAGAAACTACAGCATAATCGAGAATTAAAGGTATACTTTTTGGAGGTCTATAAAAAATGTGTGCAACGACCGCAGCAGTTGTTCACTCTCCGTTCTCATAAGCCAGGGAACAGCTGGCAGGCCTCCCTCAGATCCTTCTGCCTGCCTTGCCCAGACCCAAACCACCCAGGCCGAAGCTGTGGAACTCCGCTGCTAATCCCTTAAATCCAGAGGCCCTCCCACACTGCAGAACAGTAGGGCTTCCTGCCGTCCCACAGACTCCAGGGGAGAAGAGTTCGTGTGGATTTAGATAAGGATGAGAATCCACCTGAGCCCCAGCGCCATCAGCAACTCTCTCCAGGCGAGAGCTCAGGAGTAAGCATTGCAGCCCTCACGGGCTCATTGGAAAAGGGGCAGAACCTCCAGCTGAGCTGGAAACATTGGCTTCTCTCCTCTTTCTCTCCTTCAGGGTCTGACTATTCCTGCCACGTACTTTCCCAATATAGATTAAAGCTTGTAATTCTATTTTTAGTTAAACAGTGTTTTGTCAGCTCCAATATGTTTTTCTCCCAGACGCCAGGGTGGAGGTGTGCTTGTGATTTATCATCAGAGTCATGGGTGGTGGTAACAAGAGTTTCTGAAGCTGATCCTTTTTAGCACAGAACTTTAATTTGTTTCTGGGAAGAAAATGCCTGGTCATTTCACATCAAGGAAACAGCTCTTAGCCTTGGCTTCTTTATCCTCAGGCTGTGCTGGAAACTTGCTACCAAGGGAGCATGGTGCCTCCATTGTGCCCAATACATGTTCCAGAAGGGCCAAAACCTGTGCAGTTGTAATGCCCTCAATTAAGAAGAAAGGAAGGAAGGAAGGAAAGAAGGAACAAAGGGAGGGAAGGAGGGAAAGAGATGGAAGAGAGAGAAAAAGAGGTCACATTTCCATATGATACATTTCTCCAATCTTTATAAAACTAATTGACCACTCTGTTAGGCCCAAGTCAATTTGAAGGGACCACTCCAACATATTAAAGAGGAGAGGAACGGAGCTAACATATGATGCCCTTTTGCTGTATATTGGATATGTTACATAATTTCTAATAAAAAAAGTAGTTTACATCTGTTTAGCTCTTATAGCAGGCATTATGGAATGCATTTTATGTGCCTTCTCTCATGTAATGTTCTTAGCCATGTTCTATTTTTGTCCTTGTTTAGACAGAGGAAAACTGAGACTGTCCTAGGACTTCAGTAACTGAACTAAAATTTAAACACAGAGCACACCAAATTTTACCAACTTTAACTTTTTTAACTCTTCACTGCTCACTGACTTAAGAAAGTCTAGACTTGTATTAAAAATAGAAAATTGGGATTATAGATAGTTGTATCACTTTTCCAAAACAAGGCTTCCATTTGTAGTAGAAAACAGTTTTGATTGATTGATTGATTGATTGATTGGTACTGGGGATTTGAACCAAGGGCCTCATGCATGCTTTGCAAGCACTCTACCACTGAACTGCACCCCAACCCATTTTATTACTTTTTATTTTAAGACAGGGTCTTGCTAAGTTACACAGGATGCCTCTGGCCTCAAACATGAACTCCTCCTGCCTCTGTCTCCCAAGTAGCTGGATGACAGGTATGCACCACCACACATGGCTAGAAGACAGTTCTATATGATGCCCAAGGTCCAAGTTTCTTCCACAATGCTATCTAACCTCCTGGAGTTTGATTGAAATCAAGGGGAGATGGAACATGTGAATGGAAATGTCTCTGACTGGTCCTCCTCCTACCACCTCCTACCTTTATTCATATATAATAGTTTTGGAAGAAGTTCAACTTTACCCTCATGGACACAGTCCCTACATTGATTGCCCCCATTTCTACTCCCTGCATTCTGGCTTTCAGACATTTAACAGCCTGATGACCAAGAGCCAAGGAAGGAAGGTTCTGACAGTAATTCAACAGTTTTCCATACAGCAGAACTCCAAACATGTAGCAATCCTACCATTTTTCATGTATCCACTCCACAAGTATTCATTGATATTCCAATCTGAACTATGATAGGTCCCAAGGCTGCAGAGATGAGTGCAATTCAATGAGATCCCTTGCCCAAAAAATTATCAACATCTACTGCAAAGATGGACACACTAATCCAACATTTCTGAATAAATTTCCCATGGACTATAAATTGAGATGCTATAAATAGACAAAGCAAAGCACCTGGGTTTTCCTAGGGAGTCCCAGAGGAGCAAGTGGCTAATCCAGATCTTGAAGGAAAAACAAGAATTTGCAGGATCTAACAGCAGGCATCCTCTACTTGCCTGTCAGCTTCTTGGGCTTTGGGGGCATGTGTGTTGCTGTGATGCTGAAAGCTATGCCACCAGTATTTCAGATAACAGCAGGACCACCAATGGTGGACAGGTTTTAGCTAAGCTTCCAGACTAACACGAACTAGGGAGAAGGACCCAGCAGCCTACTCCTGGGCCACTGAAAACCCTATGAATAGCAGAGAAGCACTGTCAAATATAGTGCAGGAAAATGAGCGTTTAAGGCTGGAAAGCATTCAAGAAATGATTGGGGAAGAGTTACTTCCTCAAAGTAGTCTACCTTAATGACCAGAATGACGTAAAGTCCCTAGGACTTCCTTTTGCTGATGTGGCACAATTCAAAATGAGAAGAAACATAGTGTCTGCAACAATGGGCTCAAACATAAAAAGATCACATGCATGGCATAGTGCTGGGTAGTGTTTTGTTCTGTTGTACATAGAGTCCCTATGAGTCTGACTGAACTCAACAGCACCCAACAACAACAACAAAAGCAGGAATATCAGGTAGAGGCCCTTACCTAGCATGTGCAAAAGAAATGAAGCAAAAAAGCACAGAAGCTTCTGAAAGCCACCCATAGCTCCTTAGGGGCTCCATAGTAGAGCCTCTTGGTAGAGGTTTGCAGAAGGGGGTAAACCTTGCTATTGTAAAAGTTTTGGAACATACTGAGTCATTAAAGAACTTGAACTCCTACTTGTGATTTGAGCAGACTGAATTCATTGTTGCCCTGCTTGAGGGCCTGAAACAAGCTCTAACAGACTGAAGGTTCAGTTGCCCTGTTTACTCCACCTCCCTCAGTTCTAAGCTGATGGAATGGGATCCGTCTGCCCACAGCCTCTCATTGTTCCAGCATGGCTGGAATGTTTCTGATCAAAAGCGCTCACAGGCTAACAGGGGCTCGGGCAGTGGCTCTACTCTTCTGTCTTCCCTCCTCTGGCAAGGCTTTGAGTCTAAGAAAAAAACATGTTCTGTCTTTAAGAATAATCACAATAGTAACAGCATTTAACAACTCCCTCCTTCTGCCTAGGGAAGCCCCAGGGGACTAATAAACTCAGCAGATGTTACGTGACGTAAAAACTAAATCATATATCCAAAAGCTGGCTAATGAGGTCACTTTGGAAAGGAAAACTACTCAGACAACAGAAATCAAAATGCCAAAAGGCAGAAAAAGGAAAATTACAATTGTTGCACTCCTGATATGCAAAACTACAGGAAATCCAGAAGAACAGAGGATGCTTAAATCTCTCAAATATCGTAACACATTTATATGAGGTAGATCAACCCACAGGTAAGAATATGAATAATATCTTTCACATGTGTGGAGCAGCATAGTACTTAACTTTTTTTCAAAATATTTTCACAAACAGCATCAAGTTAAGACTCACAGCCTTCTTGGAAAGGATGGATGCTCAGAAAAACTAGGGGTCAAGTGATTGAATAATTGCCCAAGGCCATGTGACCCCTGAGAAATAAAGCCTGGAGAGAACACAGGCACTCCATCTCTGCTCAGTATTCACATGAGGAGCTCAATTTGACTTTTCTCCTAGAAGAAGTTCATATTATTATATGAGCGCATGTTAGTACTGATTATACACCAGTCAATATTCTAAAAGTTTAAAAATAATGACACATTTAACCTTGATTTAAGAAAAACCTAGAGGTGCCTACAGGCTAACTTGCTCAAGTTGCATCCTCTGATGAAGAATGGAAGTGGGATTTGAACCTGTGCATTCTGATTCCAGAGGCAGGATTCTTAACTACCGCACTGTGCTGCATCTCTGAGTTCATTGATGTTCCCTGAGTATATAGCTTTGAAACTTAAATAGAACTAAAGATTTACAGGTAAGAATAGTGACCCCTATCTCACCTGTCCTTATCCAATAAATCTTATTCTCCACAGCAGGAGTCTTCAACCCCTAGTAGCAGTCCATGACCTGTTGGAAATTGGGCTGCAAATTAGGAGGCGAGCAGTGATCAGTCAGCAAGCAAAGGAAGCTTCATCTGTATTTACAGCTGCTCCCCATCGCTCACATTACCTGAGCTCTGCCTGAGCTCCACCCTGTCCCATCAGTGGTCCATGTAAAAATTATCTTCCACAAAACTGACCCCTGGCACCAAAATGCTTTAGGACTGCTGTTCCAGAAACAACCATTTTTAAATCTTTGGATTGTTTTTCTTATATTTCTTATATTTACACCCATGTTTTTAAGCTAATATGCATATACATCTATTTCTTGTTTACTTTATAAGCTGCTTTCCTACTTCCAACTATGAAAAATAAGGATTTATCACATGTCTGGCTCACTATTACTTTATAAGAATCTACTCTCAAATATAAAAGCTTAAAACATCAGTCATAAGCAGATTTAGATGGGTATGTTTAGCTGTCTCATTGGGGTCTTCATGAGGCTGATGTCAGACTGAAGCTGAGTTGGGTCCTTCTTGAAGAATTCTGCACTTACATCTAATACCTGGGCTACTGAGGCTCAGAGGCAGAGGGCTGGATAGTTGAGGCCTGTGAGCCTCTGTGTGGTCCCTCACTTTCTGTGTGATTTCTTCAGCAGTGAAGTCTCAGGGTAAGCAGGCTTCTTATGTGGCATTGTTGTTGTTGTTGTTGTTAGGTGCCGTCGAGTCGTGTCCGATTCATAGCGACCCTCATAGGGTTTTCAATGGCAGATTCTTTCAGGATTGCCTTGGGAGTGGGTTGCCACGTCCTTCTCCCATTTTTGCAGGACTGGGAATCGAACTCAGGACCTCAGAGACTGCAGAGCAGTGCTCTACCAACTGAGCTAAATCCAAGCCCTCTTATGTGGCATATGAGGCTCTAAAAGCAAGAGTTCCAGGAGAACCAGACATAATTTGCATGGCCATTTCTGACCTAACCTTGAAAGTCATTTTCACTGCATTCTGACAATAACAGGTGGGGCCTAAGTTTAGTCCAGATTCAACAGAAGGGGGAATGGACTCTTGATGGGAGATTGGCAAGATCACATAGCAGAAGAGCACATGGGTCAAAAGCATTGAGAGGTTTATAGCTACAAAGTACAGTCTGCCACAGTACTCTTATTCCAGCCTGCTTAACCGCCTTTATCCTTCTCCATCTTCTCAATGTTCAGTGTTTGCATGATCATTATCATGTATTTTCCACATCTGAGCCATGTAATATACAATGACTGTCACTTTTCTCCTATGTAATTTTATTTTTCTGCAAGTTAATAATTGCCCGCCTGCTTGCCTGCCTTCCTTCTTTCCTTCCTTCCTTCCTTCCTACCTTTTTTCCTTCCTTCCTTCCTTTTTCATTTAATTTCCATGTTCCTCTCATTAATTCTTCAAATTTCTTATGTTGTTGTTGTTAGATGCCATCAAGTCAGCTCTGACTCTTAGCGACCCTATGTACAACAGAGAAAACAATACCCAACACTGAGCCATGCCCATCACTATTGTCAGTGCTTCTCTGACATTCATAGAGGCTGATAGTTTTGAGAGTGGGCTACCAGGTCCTCATCCAAGGACTAGGCAGGCCCTTGATGATCCCAGAGATTTGATGAGATTGGAGGTCAGAGTGATATAGAAGTTTAAAAATTACCACTTAGAGAAGCCATATACACCATGGAATCCAAAATGACTGTTATTTTTTTCCAGAGATTGTTCCTGGAGCCTTTGCTTTCCTGATCCAATGTGTACTATCTGGGACAGTTTTCTCTTCTGAAGAAATAGCTGTTTTTAGGAATGCTTTCCTTAAGTCACTAGCCCTTTTTCTTTTGCTGTGCTAAATCCCCTCTTTTTATGAATGTCTTCCTTTTGTCATTTTATTTATTACCTGTTCTGCTAGCTTGATGAGTAAGGATGGGTAAGCAATAAAGTTCTCCAGATCTTGCCTACATGAAAATGAATTTATTCTGCATTTACATTAGTTTGGACATAAACTTCAAAATCAGAAAAATTCTCCTCGATATTTTGATAGCATGGTTCCATTATCCTCTAGCTTCCAATGCTTTGTTGAGAAGTCCAGTGTTAGTCTGATGCACAGTCCTTTCTGTTAGATTGATTTTCCTTTCTTCTGCTCAGCTATATTCAGAAATTGCATAATGATGTCCTGTCTTATTCATTGTGCTGGATTGTACTGGACATGGTGTGGGCTGTTTCTATCTGAAATCATAGTCTGTACTATTTTTAGTAACCATTTCCAACTACCAATATCATTTTGTTTCCAACTACCAACTACCATTTTGTTTATGATTTATTTTTGAAATTTCTCCTAATCAGATATTGTGCCTCTTTGATCACTTCTCTAATGTTTTTAATATCATTTTGTTTATGATTTATTTTTGAAATTTCTCCTAATCAGATATTGTGCCTCTTTGATCACTTCTCTAATGTTTTTCTGTCTATTGCTTTTAATTGTATTTCACCCCTACATAAGTGGGAGATTTGATCAACTTTTGAATTTTATTCTTCTAAGCATCTCTCTAAAATTTCTACTATTATATATATATATATATATATATGGGCTCGTGTGTGTGTGTGTGTGTGTGTGTGTGTGTGTGTTCAATGCACTCTTTCCTCTCTTCAGAACATTCCAACAGTATCTTCTCCTAAATTACTGGAAACAATATTTTCTCTACTTTTTGAGTGATTTTAGTTTCTGTTTTTTTCTTGACAGTTCCTTTTTGGGTTTTGGTTGATTTATTGATTTTTCATTTTTTTCAGTGTCTCTCATGTTGGAGTATTTTTCTCATATGTCCAGCATACTTGGTGTTTCACTCATATTTAAGAATGAGGCACTAAAATTTAACAATTGCTTTTCTATATGGTGATCAAGAACGAATTAGACTTTTTGTGAGGGTCTATTTGAGTTGGCCATTTCTACTGGCTTTTTCTTCTTGTCCACTAAGGAAAGCCTGTTGTTTTAAGGTGCCATCATGCCAAGTCCCAATAATTGCAATCTTAAGTACAAGAGAACAAAACACTCCCTGACACTGTGCCAGTCACACAATCTTTCTTATGTTTAAACCCATTATAGTAGCCACTGTCAATCCATCTAGTAGAGATCCTTTTTTCTTGATTCTCCACTCTCCCAGACCTGATGTCCTTCTCCAGGGGTTGGTCCCTCCTGGCTAGATGTCAAAAATACAGAAGATACAGTCTAGCTATCCATGCTTCCAAGGAGATCTGGTTGGCTTCTTCTTGGACAGATCAGTTGGTTCTTCTGGCAGTCCATAGTATATTCAATATTTTTCTCCAGCACCATAATTCAAAAGCATCAATTCTTCTCCTGTCTCCGTTATTCAATGGTCCACATTCACAACTATATGATGCAACTAAAAATACCATGGCACACGTCAGGCAGAACTTTATTGTCATTGTTCAACAATTTACAGAAGTCTTTTGCAAAATCTTTTTCCAATGCAATGTCTTTTGATAGCCTGACTGCTGCTCTCATGGGTGTTGATTACAGAACCAAGTAAAATAAAATCTTGGACAAACTCGGATCTTTTTTCCATTTATCATGAAGTTGCTTACTGACCCAGTTGTAAGGATTTTTGTTTTGTTGATATTGAGGTGCAATCTATACTGAAGGTTTTCTTTGATCTTCATCAGCAAAGGCTTCAAATCCTGTTAAGTTTCAGCAAGCAAAGTTGTGTCATCTGCATAATGTAGATTGTTAATGAGCCTTCTTCCAATCCTCATGCTGTGTTCTTCTTCATAAACTCCAGCATCTCAAATTATTTCCTCGGCATAGAGATTGAAGAAGTATGATGAAAGGATACAGCCTTAACTTTAAACTAAGCAGTGTTTCATTGTTCTGATCAAATGACTGCTTCTAGTGCATGTACAAATTCCTCTGGAGTACAATTAAGTGCTCTGGTATTACCATTCTTCACAGTGTTATCCATAATTTTTTATGATCCACACAGTCAAATGCCTTTGCATATTTGATAAAACATAGATAGACACCTTTTGGTATTCTCTGCTTTCGGCTAATATCCATCTGACATCAGCAATGATGATACCACCATATTTTTTTATGTTTCTTGTGTCATTTAATATATTTCCTGTAGAATCCTTCACTATTGCCACTCAAGGCTTGAATTTATTCTTCAATCCTTTAAGCTTGAGGAAAACAGAGCATGTACTTCCCTTTCAGTTTTCTATCTCCATCTCTTTGCATGTCATTATAATATTTGAGTTTTCTTCTCAAGATGCCTTTTTAAACCTTTTGTTTAGTTCTTTAACTTCACAATGTCCTCCTTTTACTTTAGCTATGGACATTTAAGGGCAAGTTCATAGTCTCTTTTGACAAGTTATTTGTTCTTTTCTTTTTTCTGCCTTTTTCTTTCTTCAGGAATGATGTCTTTGATGTCATGCCACAACTCATCTGGTTTTCTATCATTAGTGTCTAACATATAAAATATGTTCTTGAGGTGGTCTCTGAACTCAGATGAGATATACTCAGGTCATATCTTGGCTCTTGTACAATTCAGCTTGAATGTGCATATGAACAATTGATAGTCTGATACACGATCAGCACCTGGTCTTATTCTGACTTTTGATATTGAGCTTTTCCATCATGTATTTCCACAAATGTAGTCAATTCAATTCCTATGTGTTCCATCTGGTGACGTCCATGTGTATAGTTGCCATTTATGTTGGTGAAAAATGTATTTGCAGTGAAAAGGTCATTTCTCTAAGAAAATTCTATCATAGGGTTGCCAGCATAATTTCTATCACCACAGCCATATTTTCTAACTACTGAGACTTCTTTGTTTCCAACTTTTGCATTCCGGTCACCAGCACTTATCAGTTTATCCTGATTGTGTGTTTAATCTATTTCAGACTGCAGAACCTGATAAAAATCTCCCTTGCTTCATTTGTGTCCTTATTGTTGGGTGCTTAAATTTGAATAATAGTAATATTAACTGGCCTTTTTTGTAGGTGTATGGATATTTATCTACCATTGATAGAACTGAACTTTGGACAGAACTTGAAATGTCTTCTTGATGATGAATGCAACTCTATTTCTCTTTAAATTTTCATTTTCAGCATATTAGAACATGTGATTATCTGATTCAAAATGGATAATTCCAATCCATATTAGCTCATTGATGACCAGAATGTTGATGTTTATGCACTCCATTTCTTTTATGACAATTTCTAATTTGTCTAGATTCAAACTTTGTACATTATACATTCCTATTATTAATGGATTATTACAGTTGTTCCTTCTCATTTTGAGTAGTTCCACATCAACAAATGGAGATCCCCAGGGATTTACTCCATTCCTATCATTAAGGTGGACCCTACATCGAGGAGACAACTCTTCTCCAACCTGGGGGACTCATTTTCTGGCACTATATCTGACAATATTTCTCTGCTATTCATAGGGTTTTCAATTGCTAATTGTTTCAGGAGTGGATTGCCAGATCCTTCTCCCTAGTCTGTGTTAGTGTGGAATCTCAGCTGAAACCTGTTCACAATTGGTGACCTTGATGGCATCTGTAATATTGGTGGCACAGCTTTCAGCATTACAACAATATATAAACCCTCACAATAAGGCAAACTGACAGAAAAGTGAGTGGAAGAATAGCTAAAGGTTATAAACTTGATAGCCAGCACTTGGGAACAAAGTGGAGAGTAAAGGATGAATTTAAGAATTTAGATCTATTCTATAATTTTGATGTAATCCCTTTGTTTTTAGCACTTTACTACAGTTCTCTTAGTGTTTCTGGTGCTCCAAGCTTGCAGTTCCTCTTATTAAATATCTCTAGGGGATAAATAAGCCATCTCCCTTTGGATGTCTGCAGCTGTACCACCCTGACATCCAATCCCATCAAATCTCAGGAGCTAAGCAGGGGTAGTGCCTGGTTGGTACTTGGATAGGAGCCTACTTGGGAATACCAAGTTCTGTAAGCTTGGGAGAAGGAGCTGGCAGCTACTCCCCCCAAAGAACAATCTGCCATTGAAAATCCCATGAATAGCAGAAAATTAGTAACAATATTGTTTTACCTGTTGTACTTAGGGTTGCTATGAGTTGGATACTTTCTTTACAGCACCTACCAACAACAACAAGGTCGCTATGAGTCGGACTCAACTTGTCTGCACCACCCAACTTTGGCCATGGTGAAGGAAGAACAGCTAACTTGCTATGTAGTGTATGTGATTGGGTTGGAAAGATCCAGCTGCTCCTTATACAACTTACAATCAGTTCTATTTTCAGCTCCACCACTCACCTCCATCTTCAAAGAATGGTTAACTCCAGTTCTAATGTGGTAAGAATTACCTGCATCCTATTGCCCTATCCGTGGCCATTTAGGTTTCACTTTAGTCATCTAGATCAGAGAACACTTATTCATCTGCTCCTCTTTCTCCATGTATTTGCATTTTCCCTGATGTAGTCCCCTTTTCTTTGTCTTTGTATGCTCCATACTTTTATTTCTTTAAATGTACTCATTGATTATATACAGACTACTTGAATATTTAGCTAGAAACTCTGGGGCTTTTTCCTCCTTCTTTTAATTGACATAGAAATGAAAACTCACAGAAGTTGTGTTATTTTTTAAAAAATCATAAAAATAGTAATTCATGGAGCAGGCTGTATAGATAGGTACTCTGATTTTATTCAGAACCAGAGCTATATCTCTGGTCATTTAGAATCACATTCTAGTTCCAGCTTTCAGATTTCATTTTTCTAAGCATTGTGTGACAGTTTCATTCTTTCTTTAAAAAAATGTACCCTGGGCTAACAAATTATAGGTCCATGCTGGGTATAGTAAATACAAAGGTTTTGTTCCTTAAAATACAATACTAAAGTTTCATCTTTAGGTTTTCTCCTATGTGTTCCTCAATCAGTAGATGAAAATCTCTTAGCATCATAGTCCAGACTTAACTGTGAAGAAGACATGTATACCAACCAAGTGACAGTGGGATTTCATTAGCTAAGGACTATTTAGTCTGATCAGTACTTTCCAAGTGCCATGCTCCAGCTTTTCCTTATTGTTGCTGTTTGTTTAGTTTGGAAGATATTATTTTACCTCTTTTGTTTCGGCTTGAGTGACTTTTGTTTTTGTTTTTGCTTTGATTTATTTTTCAGATCAAATCCATAGCTTATTTTTGAATGCAGCTGGAAATAGTTTTAAATTGTGTCAGCTCAATGCACAGCGGTTCTGTGTAGAGATAGGCATATGGTTGAATGGACAAAGCTACCAATATTGCACCTGAGTGATATTCTCATGAAGCCATGATGAGCATTAGTCAAACTAAAGGAAAAATATCTTTTAGAAAAAGATTTTTATTGTTTTTGACTATGATAAATATCATTTAGGAAGAGGTAGATGATATAATATGGAAGGGTTTAGACAATGTTAGTTTTAAGGCATAGAAAATACAATGGTTACAAGGAATTTTTCAAATAACAGCTAGCAACAATCCAGAGCTGTGGTTAGTCAATTACACTTTGACTTTGTTCAATACTATCTGTTTGGTAATATAATTATTTCTTCACTACGGTGAAAGTATCTAGTGAGAAGTGGAGAAAAAAGAATGATGCAATCAAGTACTATTTTCTTTTCCAAATACTGACATTATTATGAGTTTTAAGAAATTGTTTTAGGTGGATGTGGTGATGCATGCCTGTAATCTCAGCCACTCACAAATTTGGGGCCTACCTGGGCAATTAAGTGAGACCATATCTCAAAAATTAGAAAGGGTGAGTGATATAGTTTATTGGTAGAACACTTGCTTAACATATGCAAGGCCATAGGTTCAAACACCAGCACCCCCAAAAAAAGACAGAAAAAAAAAGAAAATAAATTGTTTTATGATGGTATAACATAAAATAAAGTACTTAAATTGTAACACTCAATGAACTTTTCATACATGTATATCGTGTAATGCGTACAGCCATACCACTTTGGTATCTGATCCCAACAGAGCCTGGAAGCTAAACAGGGTTGGGCCTGGTTAGTACTTGGATGGGAATCTCCTGGGAACACCAGGTGCTGTAGGCTGGAGAAAAGGACCCTGCAACCCACTCCTAAAAAGCAATCAACCATTGAAAACCTTATGAGTAGGAGAGAAGCACTAATAGTGTTTCACCTGTTGTAAGGAGGGTCAATATGAGTCTGATATCGACTCAATGACACCTAACAAAAACAACACCTGTGTAAGCATTACCCAGTCAAAATAGGGAACAGTCTTAGAACTCAAAATGTTGCTACGTGGCCCTTCCCAGTCAATACTTCACTCAAAAGAAATCACTATTCTGTCTTTTAAATTTATAGTTTAGTTTTACATACCCTTGACCTTCATAAAATTACAATTATACAGTTTTTATCGTTGTTTCTGTCTTACTTCAATTTCATATCTATGAAATTTATCCATTTAATTATGTGTAGCTATAGCTCTTATTGTTTTTCTTCTATTAATATTCTATTATATGATTACTTCACAATGTGTTTATCCATGCCTGTGCTGAAATGGAAGAGGATTTGAAACATTTACTGATGAAGATCAAAGAACATAGCTTTCAGTATGGCTTGCTCCTTAACATCAAGAAAACAAAAATCCTTACAATGGGGTCAATATGCAATTGCATAATGAATGGAAAAAAGATTGAGGTTGTTCAAGATTTTGCTTTATTTGGTTTAACTGTGAACACCCACAGAAGCTGCAGTCAAGAAATCAAAGGACACGTTGCATTGGGAAAAATTGTTGCAAAAGACCTTTTTAAAGTGTTGAAAAGTAAAGATATCACATTGAAGACAAAGGTGAGCCTTAATCATGCCATGATGTTTTCAGTTGCATACTTTGGTTGTGAAAGCAGGACATTGAATAAGCAAGACAGGGGAAGAATTGATGCTTTTGAATTACAGTCCTGGAGATGAATATTGAATATATCATGAACTGCCTAAAGAACCAGCAGATCCATCCTAGAAGTAGTGCAACCAGAGTGCTTCTCGGAAGCAAGGATGGCTAGACTCCATGTTACATATTTTGGACATGTTGTCAGGAGGGAACAGACCCTGGAGAAAGACATCATGTTTAGGAGAGTGGCAGTGAGCAAAAACAAAAAAGGAAGTTCTTCAACTAGATGGATTGACATAGTGTCTGCAGCAATGGGCTTAACATAAAAGAGACCATGTGCCTCACACAGTGTTGGGGAATGTTTTGTTCTGTTGTACATAGTGTCATTATGAGTTGGACCTGACTCAACAGTACCTAACAATAAAAACAACCTCTATTTCTTCATCTGTAAAGTGTGGGTAATAATAAAGCATCATGCTTATAGATCCTTTGTTATTAAGATCCAAAACTTTTAACTTTTAAACACTCTAAAGATTTTAAGCAAATCTTATCATGTATCAAATGTTAAGTAAATATTAGCTATTTTATTCCTTTTTTTTTTTTAATAGGATGGGATCTCTCTATGTGGATGAAACCACCCTGGAACTCACTATGTAGCCCAGACTAGCTTTGAATTCATGATCCTCCTGTCTCCACCTCCTCTCTGCTGGGATTACAGGTGGTATGATACCCAGCATAGCTATCTGATCTTAATTATTAATAATAACTCTCTTTTGATGTGTTGCAGAGATAACTTGCAGGATTTAAATATTTTATTCAGAAATACAGAAATTATATTCCTTTTTCTTTCCAAGCAGGCACTAAGAAGAAAAATGATGAAGGAAAATTTCCTCCACATCTTGTTTATGTGTTCATTTACTAAGGTCATTACAATCAACACCCAAAGCTGGATATTGAATAAAGGAAACAAGAGAAGAATTGATGGTTTTGAAATATGGTGCTGGAGATGAATATTGAATGTACCATGGACTGCAAAAAGAACCTACAGATCTGTCCTAGAAGAAGTGCAACCAGAGTGCTCCGTGGAAGCAAGAATGGCTAGATTGTGTCTTAAATATTTTGGTCATGTCAGGAAGGATCAATCCCTGGAGAAAGACATTGTGTTTAGGAGAGTGGTGGGTCAATGAAAAAAAGGAAGACCCTCTACTATATGGATTGACACAGTGTCTGTAACAACGGGCTCAAACATAAAAAGATCATGTGCTTGGCACAGTGTTAGGGAATGTTTTGTTCTGCTGTGCATAGTGTTGCTATGAGTTGGACCTGACTCAACAGCACCTAACAACATTGATAGAGATATTGGTTATTGTTTCCAGTTGGGGCTATTATAAATAAAGGGACTATAAATCTTATTATATATGTACTTTTATTGGTGTGCATTCATTTCTCATATCTAGGAGTAGATATGTAGATAGGTAAGAGAATGGACATACATTTAGTTTTAGTAAATACTATCAAATCATTTTACAAATATGATTGCTATGTTCTTCATATCTATGTATTTATATGTTTTGAAATTATTCCATCAATTGACATTGCTTTAACAAACTTAAATTACTTCCAATACTTCTTGCAGGGTTCTTTGGGTTTTTTCTAGATTCTAGCACTTTCTAACACCTCTAAAGTCATTTTCAATTTTTACTGGTGTTTCCCTGAAGAATCCCCGAACACTTTCATTTTATGCTTTTCACAGAATAGCCTTTTGAAACTGACTGAAAACCACCAAATCTAAATCACTATTTCTCAGCAAGCAGTTTCTTACTTACTTGGTCACCAAGGCAAATTTTTAGGTTCATTCAATTACTTGAAAGTATTCAGAAGAAATTGTAATATATTGACCAAATGAAAGAATGCAACACAGGTCCAAAGATTCCCATAATGTTCAATAAGTCATTTAAAAATCAAAGGGAAATCATCTACATAAAAAGAATTTTGCTGAAGGAAGCTCTATCCTATTATCTGAGAGAGATTATCTATTCCATGTCCAAATCTGACTTATCATTTCCATCATGCAGATCTATGTACCTAAATTTGATGCCAAAAAGAACCTGATTCTTTCATTCTTCATTTAAGTTGGAAAGCTCATAAAGAGAAAGCAATTACTTGCATCAAATTGAAACTTTAAAGAATTAGAGAGAAAAAGAATTATTACCAATGTACTTTTTAAAAAGTATATTTTATTAGTATACTAAATATGCCCAAAAGGATCACATGAACAATCTTTCTCAAATCTGTGTTAACAATTATAAATATTGAAAGGAAAATATCATGGCATTATCAAAGTGAGAAATGGGCCTAGCTGTGTCTTTTTATAAGGGACCAACTAAGTTTTACACATGCAACAAGGCCCCATTTGTAACCATATAAGCCGTCAAGCTCTGCCAGTTAGTTTTCTCTTCATATTGTGAAGACATTCACTTCTTATGATAAATGCATAGTAAAGCAAAATTCACAATAGATTTGTATGCAAATCAAAATTATAATTTATGAATTTTAAAAAAGAAACACAATTCTTTCAATGCCTAAAACACAACAACATTTTCATTGCATTTCCTTCCAGCAGATACAAATGATAATCATGAGGCTGCATTATGAGCAGGGGAAGTTAGTTAATGCTTCAGTGGCATCAGGCTCTGATGATTCAGTGCATCCATTTCCATGGGGAGAAGAGTAAAGTGTACCTTGGCCTTCTTAGCTGAAAGTAAAATAGTCTATTCCAGTAATGTTAAGCAGGAAGGCTATTTATTTAAGGGCATTAGCTGGTTTGCAGTATCTTCTAAGGGCCAGAAAATTGAAGACTGTGAGCAAGGAACAACACCAAATCACATGGTGGGAGAGCTCTAGGGATGTCCTTGCTTCTATTCCTGCTGGGTGTAGATGGTACTGTTCACTCTGCTGACTCTGGACATGAGAACTTCATCTGATGATGCCTGAGAAAATAAAACTCTACTGCCACTTGCAGCAAAAAATGGAGTCTGCTCAGTACCTACTTCCTTATGTTACATTCTTCTGATCCAGGCTTTCATGTGGATGCATTTGATTAGTAAAGTCAGGGTCACATGATTCCAGTCTAGCTGCAAGGGAGGATGAGAAAATGAACTTATGGCTAATACCTTGGAAAAATGAGTGTCATATTATGGAAAGTTTCCCAAACACTAGAAGGGTGTTCAACAGAGTAATGATCACCATAAAACAACAAATGCCACTATAGAAGGGTATTACTTAAATTTGATTAATCCCTTGGGGTTTTTTTGTTGTTGTTGTTGTTGTTTCTGTTTCTATACTGAAAGTTTTTATTTTCTTCTACCATGAATTATTTTGACCATATTAATTTTTATTTAAAATGAATATTTAAATATTAACACATCATTGTTAGGTGCTGTCGAATCCAGCTGACTCATAGCAACCCTTTGTACAAATTACACATGAGTATAATTAAGTGCTCTTGTATTCCCATTCTTTGCAGTGTTATCCATAATTTGTTATGATCCACACAATCCTTGCACAGTTGATAAAACATAGATAGATACCTCTCCAGTATTCTCTGCTTATGGCTGATATCCACTTGACATCAGCAATGATGTCCCTGATTCCATGCCCTCTTCTGAATACAGTTTGATTTTCCAGCAGTTTTCTGTCTACATATTGCTTCAGTCACTTTGGAATGATCTTTAGCAAAATTTTGCTGGCCTGTGAGTTTAATGATATCATTCAATGGTTTCCACACTCAGTTCAATCCTCTATTTGGGAATAGGAACAACTATGGATCTCTTCCAGTTAGTTGGTCAGGTATCTGTTTTCCAAATCTGTTGGCATAAACATGTTAGCACCTCCAGTGCTGCCTCTGTGTGTTGAAACATCTCTATTGGTATTCCATCAATTAAGGGAGTCTTGTGTTTGGCCAATTTCTTCAAGGCAGCTTCCATTTCATCCTTCAATATCATTGGTTCCTCATCATATGCAACCTCTAGAATGGCTTGACATCCACCAATTCTTTTTGGTATAATGACTCTGTGTATTCCTTTCACCTTTTGATGTTTCCTGGATCATTTAATATTTTCCCTGTAGAGTCTTTCACTATTGCCCTTTGAGGTTTGAATTTTTCTTTAATTTATTAAGTTTCAGGGAAACACAGCATGTTCTTCCCTTTGGTTTTCTGTCTCCAGACCTTTGCATGTCATTGCAATATTTGATTTTTGTCTTCTTGAGCTGCCCTTTGAAATCTTCTGTTTAGTTCCTTAACTTCATCACATCTTCCTTTTACTTTAGCTGCTCAATGTTTAAGGGCAAGTTTCAGAGACTCTTTTGACATGTAATTTGGTCTTTTCTTTTTATTCCTGTCTTTTGAATAACCTTTTGCTTTTCTCATAAATGATGTCTTTAATGTCATGCCACACATGTGTGGTCTATCATTAGTGTCTAATGCATTAAACCTGTTCTTGAGGTGGTCTCTGAATTCAGGTGGGTTATACTCGGGTCATACCATGGCTCCCATATACTTGTTCTAATTTTCTTCAGATTCACTTTGAATCTGCATATGAGCAGTGGATTCTCTGATCCACAATCAGAACCTGGCTTAGTTCTGACATTTGATATTGAGGTTTTCCATCATCTCTTTCCAGAAATGTAGTCAATTTTGTTCCTGTGTGTTCCATCTGGTCAAGTACATGTGTATAGTGACTGTTTATGTTGGTGAAAAAATGTGTTTGCAATGAAAAAGTTGTTCGTCTGACAAAATTCTGTCATGCAATCTCCAGTGTCATTTCTGTCACCAAGGCCATATTTTTTGACTACTCAGTCTTCTACTCTGTTTCCAACTTTTGCATTCCAGTCACCAGTAATTATCAGTACATCATGATTGCATGTTCAATCTATTTTAGATTGCAAAAGCTGGTAAAAATCTTCCCTATCTTCATTTGTGGCCTTAGTGTTGGGTACGCAAGTTTGAATAATAGTCATATTAACTGACCTTCCTTGTACGTGTATGGATATAATTCTATAAATGACAGCATTGTACTTCATGACAGATCTTGCAATGTCTTTTTTGATGATTAAAGCACCTCTATGTCTCTTTAATCTGTCATTCCCAGCCTAGTAGACCCCGTGATTATCTGATTCAAAATGGTCCATGCCAGTCCATTTTACCTCGCTGATGCCTTGAATATCAATGTTTATGTGTTCCATTTCTCTTTTAATGATTTCTAATTTTCCTAGATTTATATTACATACATTCCATGTCCCAGTTGTTAATGGATGTTTACAGTTGTTCCTCCTCATTTTGAGTCATGCCATATCAGTAAATGGTGGTCCCTGGAGCTTTATTCCATTTCTGTCATCAAGATAGACTCTACTTTGAGGAGACAACTCTTCCCCTGCAGTCTTGTGAATGCCTTCCAATGTGTGTGGGGGGGTCTTTTTCCTGCACTATATCTGATAGTGTTTCTCTGGTATTCATAGGGTTTTCAATGGCTAATTATTTCAGAAGTGGGTTGTCAGGTCCTGCTCCCTACTCTCCATTAGTCTGGAAGCTCAGCTGAAACATGTCCACCATGGGTGACCTTGCTGGTACGTGTAATATGGGTATCATAGCTTTCAGCCTCAAAGCAACATGCAAGCCCCTACAGTATGACAAACTGACAGACATGTTGGGAAACACATAGCTCTTATATAAAATTTAGAAAACATACATACCTGCCATACTGAACAAGAGGAATCAGAAATGTCCAGTGTGGAGGTCAATTTAGTCTTCCTCCATTGCCTTTTCTATATTTAGTTTAGTTTTGTTTTTGCAGTACTAGAGAGTTGAACCTAGGGCCTCACACATGCTCTTGCAAGTGCTCTACCCCTGAGCTGCACCCACAACCCATTTTTTTATCTTTTATTTTGAGAAAGGGGCTTGCAAAGTTATGCTAGCTGCCTCTGGCCTCAAACTTGATATTTTCCTGCCTCCCAAGTCTCAAGAATTACAGGCATGCCCTGCCACCATGCCCATACCTCTCTATTGCCTAGTTAAATTCATCTCTGTGGCTGCTTCCTCCTCTCTCCTTTGGCAAAATCTAAGCCAAATTCCATGAAATTTGTTATTATTGTAAAATATTAATAAAGGGCCGTAGTCACCTTTAGGCCCAAGAATTACCTCACTGAAGTAATTTAATGCATAGCACTGCACAGTAATCAATAACTCAAGCTTTTAAAGTATGTAAATCTCTCTCTCCAGCCCACTGCTGCCTGTAATTGGAAACTTAGAGTAGGTAATGGAGCCAGTCTAGTTAACTTCCCTGCTTCCCTTCCAGTTCATCATACCCACTCTTATCACTGACCAATGGAGGAGTTGATGCCTCAAAAACTAGAAAGGCAAAAGGAAAAGAAGGAAGAATTTAAATAGGCCAACCCTAAGTGAGCCCAGGGGGATGGGCAGAGATTTTGTCTAGTCTGGTGAGTGATGAAATCTGACTCTTCCTAAATTCTCTGAGGCCCCACTGGGATCATTTGACTGTATTAGCATATAGCCAATGATGTCTTCCTGGAGCTAGCCACTAGCTTTTCCTCCTCCAACCCCTGAGTATCCAGCAGTCTCCTCTTCCAACTCATTCTATGGTTCCCTAAACAGTCTTCTTGGAGAGGATGTAAATGGCCTCAAGTATCATCTCTCTCCCTGGGGTAGCTCACTAAAGAAAATGCAGAAGCATCCATGTCCCATCCTCTGATAGACAGGGACCCAAATCTTAGTGTAACCTCCTCCCCAGCATATCCTTACTTGATCACCTTGTGCCACAGCTTCTCCTTTCCATTACTTCAGTTTGTATTAGACATTGGACCTCAGTGACATACATGATACTTTTCAGGTGTTCTCAATGAATCTTCTCCCATGAAGTTCATTCCTCTACCCACTGCAGAAGACATCTCTTCCCACATGAATTCTCATGTCTACTTTTGACTTTCCAAGGCACTTAATTGTCAATCATTTTATAACCAAAGTTATGGTGAGGGTATCCATAGCCTGAATCCATCTGTAACACTCAGACTTCAGGATTTCATAATGGAAATTAAAATGGAGAATTCTGTTTTAATAATATCTTACATACAATCCTATCTATAATCCTATTCTGTCTTGTATTTCTTCTTATTTTTTTTTCTGTTCTGGTCATTTTTTAATTAGCACCAAACTGCAAAAGACTTTTGAGTTTCAGTTTTAAAATTAACATTTTGTTTTTACCATTTTGGTATATAGTTGTTATTCAAAAATATAACTTTTAAAATAATAGATGAAATTTCACTCACAATAGTTCAAAACATAAATGATCCAAATATCTATCGATAGAATAGATGAATAAATTTTGATGTATTCAGAAGATAGAATACTACACATTTCATATTTTATGAAAATTGTTGTTGTTAGGTCCCGTCAAGTCAGATCTGACTCATAACAGCTCTCATAGGGTTTTCAATGGCTGGTTCTTTTTGGAGTTGTTTCAGGAGTGGGCTGCCAGGTCATCCTTCCATTTTTGTGGTGCTGGAGATGGAACCCAGGCCCTCAGAGAGTGCAGAGCACCATTCTACCAACTGAGCTAAGTCCCAGCCCCTTATGAAAATTAATGAACTATAATCACATCCAACAACATGGAATACAGATACAAAAGAATATGTACTATGCAATTTCATTTACATAAAGTTAAAAAGAGGCAAAACTAATCAATGATGATAAAAGTCGGAACAGTAGGTAATGTTGGGAAATGATATGAGGAGTCCTGATACATAAGAAATGTACTATCTTGATGAGGGTGGTGATTACAGGTATGGCTGTACAAAAACCAGAATATATAATTCATGAAATGCTCTATTTAAAATTGGTGCACTTAATATATGTTGTACCATGATTTGAAATTGTAAATGATGAGAAGGGATAAAATACAATCTAACTTTTAAGTCTAGATATAATTTTATTATGAACCTTTATTAATTTAGTCCTTGCTAAGTGTTTAGTATTTACTTTCCCATATTTTGCCATTTTGTGAGGAAAATAAGTCCCTATACAACTTTGGGCACATACCTTGATTCATGGGAGACATTAGTAAAACTGAAATTACTGAGTCAAATATGATGAATAATTTAAAACATCTTAATATAATTTGGGGCTGGGATTTAGCTCAGTTGGTAGAGCACTGCGGGGCAGTCTCTGAGGTCCCGAGTTCAATTCCCAGCACCGCATAAATGGGAGAAGGGCCTGGCAATCCACTCCCAAGGCAATCCCGAAACAGTCCGCCATTGAAAACCCTATGAGGGTCGCTATGAGTCGGATACGGACTCCACGGCACCTAACAACAACAAATAATATAATTTATGGAATGTCCCTGGGAATATTGTTCCAAGATACATACTTTATACCAGAACACAAATACACTCTTGTTTTACTGCATTATTTTTGGACTTTTGAGAAACCATCTTTCCTATATTTATAAAATAGACTGACCAATGAAAGTCTTCTTTCTGTTTTAATCTATACTTCTTTGATTGCCAGTTTTTATTTGCCAACATTGCTTACTGTCCTAAATGAAAGTAGTTGGTTCATTTCTTTCTGTGTATACAAAAACATTTTAAAAAATCAAAATCATCTACTATACCATGACCCAAAGTTTGTATCTTTCATCAGATATTCTATCCAGCTGTGCATTTTAATGATATTAGACCATGCATCTTGTTTTAATTAGGCTTCTTAACAGTATATGTTCAGTGTATCAATTTATAGACCTGAAACTTCATCATGTTTGATGGTTGAGTATTTGTGTTCTAATGTCTGGTTAATTTATTTAGCTTGTCTTCTAGCGACTGACAATTATTTTTCAAAATTTGTGTAGTTACTTCACATTAATCATCTTCTCAGCAGCATTTGATCCATTCTTGCCAAAATGCTTTCAGCACTTGGTTCTTCTTGTGTCATGGTTTGAATATGAAATGTTCTTCAAAGGTCATGTCCCTTAGCATTTGGTCTCTAGCTGGTGGAACTATTTGTGGAAGTCATAGGCTCTTAGAGAGGTGAGGTTCTTGTTTTGTAGAAGTGGCTCCCTGGGGGCAGGCCTTTGAAGGTTTGTAGCTGGACCCACTTCCCTGGTCTGTCTCTGTCTTCTGCCCCATAATGCTGTGAGGTCATCTGCAACATGCCCAGCTATCTACCTAGATGCCTATTCTTCCACCATACCTTGCTTCCATTATAGACTAACCCTTTAACTGTGAGCTCCCAATAAACCTTTTCCTCTATAAGTTTGTTTCAGCTGGTTTTCCTGCTATAGCAACAACAGCTGACTAATACATCTTGCAACTCACCAACCACCTTTCCTGAGCTTGCCCCCTTCTCTTCTCCATCCCTACATAGTAGAGAACACCAAGACTTGTACCATGTTCTTCTTTTCTTCTGAAATGCACTTATTGCCTAAATGTCCACATATAATCCCAAGGTTTTAAATACCATATATTGATGAAAAAAATTTCCCTCCAATGCTGACTACTCCTCAACACTTCCTATTCAGTTTCCCACTGGCAATATGGCTGTGGTACTAAAGAATATTAAACCTGAGGATCCTTTACTTTCGTGGACACATTTTAGAGGTTCTACATGACATATGTCAACCTGTTTTTGTAAAATGTACAAAGTAGTGTATTCTAAGCAGTTGTGCCATAACACCACCACCTTCTGCTTCTACTTCCCTCTGTCCTATTTTCCTTTAGGTTGGGTAGAGTTGGAGTGACAAAGGGTCATTTTGGAGACTCTGTTAAAAGGAAGTTGACATTGAAAGACATGTAGTTTAAGGTTAGTGGGATATATTTCTGCATTTCCAGGTTACTTGCATATACAGCTAAGGTATTGCTAGCCAATCCATTTAAGAATGGTTGCCAGGAATATGATTTGTGTTCTAAATTCAAGCCCAAACCGTTATACAAAGAGGTAGGGCCACAGATAATATGTCCCACAGGAACCCAGCACCAAACATCTTTGGGAAGTTGTGATAGTCTCAATTGTCAACTTGGGGCAGTTATGATGTTAGTCTCCACTGTCAACTTGACCAGATTAAGAAATGTCTAGGACTAGTAAAGCACATTTCTGGATGTGTCTATAAGGGTGTGTCCAGGGAGGATTGACAGGTATAACAGAAGCTAAAAGGGAAAGACTGTAGCTGAATGTGGGTGGCAACATCCAATAGGGTGGGATCCCGGTTGGAATAAGTGGCAGAAGGAAAAGCCAGTCAGTGCTTGCAAGCTTCATTCCTAAGTGTGAGGTGTATTTGTTTCTATCGTACACAGTGGACTTCTTGAGTCTTTCAATGTAGACTCTACACTAACAACTCTCCAGAGTGCTTGTAGCCCTCAATGTTGGATTGGAGCATCTGAGGCTTTCAGTTTCTTGGCCTAAGAAGCCACCAAGTTCTCTGCCTCTCCATTGTGCAGAAGGCCATTGTTGGATGACCATGCCTCCCACTGAGCAAGCCATCAACAAATCACCTTTTATTATATATATGTAAAAATATGTATGTATGTGTATGTATATATATTTTTCTATTGGATCTGTACCTCTAGAGAACCCTGATTAATAGAACAGTGTCAAAGAAACAAGGTTTGAAATGTTAAAGCCAGCATTACATTTTTGTTGTTGTTGTTGTTACGTGCCGTCGAGTCAGTATCCGACTCATAGCGACCCTCATAGGGTTTAAGATGGCTGACTGTCTTGGGATTGCCTTGGGAGTGGATTGCCAGGCCCTTCTCCCATTTTTGCGGTGCTGGGAATCGAACTTGGGACCTCAGAGACTGCAGCGCAGCGCTCTATCAACTACACTAAATCCCAGCCCACATTACCATTAGAATGACTAAAATTTTAAAATATCACTCAGACAATACTGTTCTGCATTGGCAAGGGTGTGGAACACTTGGATCTGATACATTTCTGGTGAGATTAGAAAACATCACAGCCATTTTAGAGAACTGTGTGGCAGTTTCCAGTACAGTTAAAAATCCAGCCACCTTGTGTTCTGTGAATACCACCCCTAATAATTTAAGAAAAATGAAAGTCTCTATTGAGAAGAATACCTGTACAAAATACTCAGAGGTGCTTTATTTGTAACAGCCCAAAATTTAAAAAATCCAAATTCCCATCAATTAGAGAATGAAAAAATAAATCATGATATAATCATACAATGGAAAATTACTCAGCAATAAAAAGGAATGAACTGCAATACACATTGAAAACATGAGTGGATCTAATGAACAAAAGAAGCCTGACGCAAAAATTACATATTGTGTAATCTCTTTTAGAAGTTACAGAACAATAAAAGATAACCAACCTATAGTGATAGAAAGCAAAGCAAATATTGCTTCTAAAGAGTATATTGACTAGAAAGTAGCATAAGGGAATTTTCTTGGGTAATAAAAATGTTTCATATCTTATCTTGAATGATAATTGCAGGGCTGTATATATATTTATCAAAACCCACCAAAGCACACACGATAGATACATTTTACTATGAGAGACAAAAATGGAAGGAAGGTAGGAAGGAAGGAAGGTAGGAAAGAAGGAAGGAAGAAAGGAAGGCAGGAAGGAAGGAAGGGAGGGAGGGGAGAAGAGAAGAGAAGAAATGTATGAAACCATAGGATAGTCTGGAAAATTCTTCCAGTTATCAAAAGAGTAATATCTCAGTGGAAGTTTTGTTTGATCACAATGAAGGTTCTCTCTCAGGAAAATTCTTAAGTATACAGCATGTACAATTATAAATATACCAAACTTTCAAAAAATTTAAGATGTAAATCATAAGAACTAGACTTTATCAGAATTCTTGTGTTGCTAAGAACAATTCTGTAGAAATACAGTACCATAAATTGGATGTTCATCTGAATTTGTGTGTGAAGTTGCATGATTTATGCTTCTATACATTTACTAATTTTTGAGAATTCAATTAAACATGATTGAGGAAAGAATAAACTTTCTATTCTCTCTTTAGAAAATGTTACTGCAAAATTATGGTGATATGAAGAAGTGATCACAGAGAATACAAGTACAGGTTAAAAAATGGCACTTGGCTGAAATACAATAGTTTGTTGTCTAAATTTAGTGATATTTTGGGATTTGCTAGCTGTTTAATAGTTATTATTTATTTTTTACTTCTACTTATTTACCTTTGTCCTTTACTTCTTGTTTGTAATTTTATATTATTTTTATTAAGTACCTCAAAGAGAACATCTTACAATGTCAAATATTTAGATCCCACAAAACTGGAGTCCACTTCTGCCACTGCCAATTTGACATCTCCTTCAGAAACTTCCGAGGCACCTCACACCTTACAAAACTTGGTACTCTAGACTCCTCTCCTTCCCTACACCTGCTCACTTCCAGTGCTCCCTTTCCAGGCAAATGTGACCACCAACCACTCCATGCTTAAGCCACAAACTCAGAGGTGTGCTGACTTCTCAGCATCTTGCACACTCACATCCAATCCGTTGCAACTGGTCCGCTCCCCTTCCAAACTCCTCTGAAACACATCACACTTGTAACTGCTTCTCAACTCCAATCTTGGTCTGTCTTCCTGAATATTAAAATCATCCCTTCAACTACTATCTCTGCTTCTGCCCATAGTCAATTCTCTAGCTCCCATTATTCTGTGGGGCTCAAAGAATGCTTTTCAGTTGTCCCTATAACAATATCTAAGTCCTCGCCTTCCTGACCCCTGCTTCCTTTCTAAATTTACCCACCATGTCCTGGCTGGCTCTGATAAAGCCTCAGGCCTTCACGCCATTACCCCCACATAACTAAGCACATTCCTGCCTCTGGGCCTTTGCTTTGTCTTTACCTCTGCCTGGAATATCTCACGGCAGAAATCCATAGGACTCAATCAAAGCTTGAAATAGTCACACAAATGTCAACAAGTGTGGATGCCCCCCCAAGTGTTATTCTATCAATCTCAGAGTTAGCTAGCTTGTTTGCTTGACCAACATATTCTCTGACATTGTTTTATATATTTAAGTCTTTCTTATTTTTGCTATCTCTCCAACTATAGTATAATCAGCACAGGGCAGGAAATTGGTCTGGCTTATATATTGCTATTTCCTTGGCACTTAGAATGGTGTCTAGTACATGGCAGACACTCTGTTAATATTTGTTGAATGAATACATATGAAGTGTTTTCCTTGCTGTGAACATATGTCAGTCTGAGAGCAGAATGCAGCCAATTTATGTCATTTGTTCTATTCTTGGGGCTTATATAAACCATAATAAGACTAAGAGAGGGGTAATGTAATATGTTCTTCAGACTTTATAGCTCGTAAGATTTTTTTGAGTTTGTGCAATCTCATATCTCCTTTGGAGGCCTGAAGAAGCATAACTCCAGTGCCTCAGTGGCATCACAACATGTGCCTGGCATCACATCCAGTGCCTCAGTGGCATGTTGTGATGCCTCAGTGGCATCACAACATGTCTTTCTGGGCCTTAAAGAGAGGCTGTGACCACAATCCCACATGAGGTAGAGAAGTAAGTCCTCAGTTCCCTTCAGAAACTTAATAGGGTGTCAGGAGGAAGTTATCATCAACAGAGCCCCAAGAAGCTGACATTCTATATTTGCTTCATATAATACTGGAGAGAAGAATCAAATCACTTTATTGGAAATCCTGACTCATATGCATCTCATAATTCTGAAGTTCATACCTACTGCCTTATAAAAAGACCCTATTAGTTAATTCGGGGATTGGAGAGGAAAAGACACACTCTTGGTTATTTAGACAAAAATTAAAATTCATTAAGACATCTATTTTCACATATAAATTCTTCCTATAAACTTTAGGATTATTCAAGCCCCCACAAAAGTATACTAGCTTATAGTAATATAAATCGTTATAATTTTATAGTAAAAATATTTATAATAATTTAAATTGTTATGTGGACTTAAGAAGAATTTATACATATAAGATACTCCAATGTTCTTTTATATCTTTCTTAAGATTTTATAAATTTTTATTATAGAACCTGTATTAAACCTATCTCTCTCTTTTTTTTTTTTTTTTTTTTTTTTTTTTTTTTTTTTTTTTTGCGGTACTGGGGGTTGAGCCCAGGGCCACGCACCTGCATGCTTTGCAAGTGCTGGACCACTGAGCTGAGCCCCCAGCCCAATTTTTATTTTACTTTTCAAGACAGCGTCTCACTAAGTTACACAGACTGCCTCTGGTCTTGAACTTGCAGTCCTCCTGCCTCCACCCCCCAAGCTGCTGGGATTACAGGCATGTGCCACCGCGCCTGGCCACCTATCTCTTTTTATAGAGTTAATGATTAGTTAGTGGTTTGGGGATCCTTTGGTAAGTGGAACTTTTTCCCCATTACAATTGCTCACCAACCATTGTTGGTCTAAAGAAGAAATATTGATTTTGTCCATCCCTCTTGATTCAGATATTTTTTGAGCTTTCATTAATTTTTTAATACATCTATATTTTCCAAGATAATTTGAAATGTATTGACACTAGAAGCAGTTTATTCTATTACTATAAGAGGACTTTATTTCAGTCTGTTGGGAGTCATTTTTTGCTTATTTTACATAGTATTGTTTCAAAGTTGGTTGGCCCTCCCCACATCCACACCCACAATGAACATATGTGCATGTGCCTATACACACCACTAGGACAAAACAATGCCTAAGAGATTATAACATGGCAGCAATCAGGAATCTTCTTCAGCACCGCCACCCCCAAATCATAACCAGTTCAGAATGACGTCAGACCATTTGGTTAATGTGGGGGAAGGCTCATTCTATTTAAGAGATAAAAAGTCCATTATAAATGGTCCATGTGAAAGAAGCCAACAACAGCAAGCTGGCTTTAGAGTTGCTTACTGTACACAATTCGGAACCCTGAATTGGCAGTTATCTCACATACTCTAAGCACAGGCTGTCTAAAAGCATTTTGATGCCATTATCCCTGTCACAGAAAATAAAGCCAGAAGAAGAAGAAAAAAAATTTTGAGACTGACTAGTATTCTTAAAATTTGAAATATCAAAATGTTATAAGTGAGTCATGAAAGCAACACAACTCACTTATCATTCTCTTGTTTTATTCATTCCTAAGCAGTTTGTAATCTCTGACATATAAGCTCCAGGAGTTAGCAGGATAGAACTGGTTCAATTTTATTGATTTCAGATGCAACATCAGTATTCTTCTGGTTGTAAGTAATAGAAGCCCCGGTTCAACCTACCTTAAATAAAAAATAAATACATTGTTTCATAACATTAAAGTACAGACATAGGATCAGCTTTAGGTACAGCTTGATCCAGTACCCCTGAAACTACACCAAGATCCTGGTTTACCTCTCTCTCTCTCTACCCTGCCATGGAGTCTGTTTTACCATATTTACCCCACCCCACACCCAACTCACCCTAAAACACTTGCTACGTCCTCCATGAGCTCCCAGTTTTTTTCCTGTGGAAGTCAAATGCAAAACAAATGACGACAAAATAAAACAAACAACAAATTAGGCAATAACAACAGATATCATATCAGTTCTGGACCTTACTGCTCTACATTATCCAAAGAAGAGAAAAAGAGAAGAAATTTCTTTCTTTTTTGCAGAAAAAAAAAAAAAAGAGGAAACTTCTCCTTTGATGGTGCTTTGCCAAACACATCTAATTTTGTCCACTGGTCTGACATGACATCCCTGTCTGATCACTCGGACTGAAGGAAAGAAATGCAGACAGACTTAGATAGCCAACAGATGGCAGTGAGGCCAAAAACACACCCAGTGGCTGAACAGGAGGGGTGGCAGCCAAAGGAAAAGTAGGGTACAAGGATGAATGCTAGGCAGCAAACCACAGAGCTGTCCCACTACAGCTGACACCCCACTTTTGCCTAACTCCTGTATCCTACACCACTGGACCTACCCAGTTCATGCTGTCTAAGGCAGGGTCCCTTGCAAGGATTAAAGTCCCCAAATGAGTGTTCAGCCAACACCAACTCATGGGTACTTTAATTTCATACTGAAGAGTCATAACATTATGATGTGTTATGACTTCCTGACTTGATTTCCTGTCTCTCTTCTTCCAAGGAACTGGAAGCAGAAGACTCATAACTAGGGGGTCTTCAGATTTTCACTCTGTTAAGGCCTCAATCTCAAGCACTATTCCTGCTATGCTACAAACGTATAGAAGGGAGAAGAGGAATAATGCAATGTAAAGTCGCTACCTACTATTGAAATCCCAATTCACTAACATAAACAATCACCCTCTCTCCCACTCCCCATGGGAATATCTTTAATTGTAAGGAGGGAATTTGCCCTTCAAGGAGAATGCAGACTTGCTCATACGCGTGCCTGATTTCTACCTTTACTCCCAAAGATGCCACCAATCCTTCCAGATGGAGCTATTCGTTCTGTGGCACAAAATCTCACTGGCCTGTACTCTAATATAGCACCTTACTTTTAGAAATGATCATTTCCAACCAAGCCATGAGTCTGAAGGATAGGTCTTATCTCAGGATCTTTTCATAGTCCATCTGTCCCCTCCACAATTCTCTTGAATCTTCTATGAACATTGTGTGTGTTTAATAAATATTTTAATGGCTTCTTTAATTTGAAACACTTTTATAGTAAGAATTTTATGCACCTGAAAGATTATATACCCCTTGAAGTAGAACCAAGCAAGCTGAGACTTTACACCGTTGTCCTGTCTTATCCACTAGGGATACCTCCAAGACCTCCAGTTGATGCCTGAAGACATAGTACAAAAGCCTACATACCAGTGCCTGCAGTGGTAGTCCTGTGGCATCAGATCCCGTCAGATCTCGGAAGCTAAGCAGGGTCAGGCCAGGTTAGTACCTGGATGGGAGACCACCTGGGAACACCAGAAGCTGTAGGCTTGGGAGAAGGACCTGGCAACCCCCTCCCAAAAATCAATCTGCCATTGAAAACCCTATGAACAGCAGAAAAGCACTGACAATAGTGTTTCGCCTGTTGTACAGAGGGTCACTATGAGTGGGATACCGACTTGATGGCACCTAACAACAACAACAAAACATACCAGTACTGTGATACCACCATGGTCAACTTAATAACCGAGATAGCCACTAAGTGATCAGCAAGTGAATGACATGGAAAGCATGGATACATCAAACAAAGGGATAATTCATGTCCTGGGCAGGTTGAGGCAGGATGTTGTAAAATTTCATCATGCTCCTCAGAAGAGAACATGATTTGAAACTCATGAATTATTTACCTCTGGAATTTTCCATTTAAAAATTTCACACTGTGATTGACCATAGATAACCAAAACTGTGGAAAATGAAGTTTATACAATACATCTTATTTCACAGATTATATCCCATATAAGTGGTTTCTCAGGAAGTGCTTTCTTAGATTTTTGGGGGGAGTTGGGCAGGGACTTGATTGTAGCCCAGGCTGACCTCAAACTTAAGATCCTCTTGCTTCAACCTCATGAGTGATGGGACTACAGGTGTGCACCAACACACCTAGAACCCTCTTAGATTTTAATATAGACACTTCATAAACTACAGATTATCTTTCAACACCAAAAAAAATGTTTTTTGGTTAACAATAAAGAAAACACTTAATATTGATCACACCAAAATTCAGTACAACATTATTAACAACATGACATACAAAAGTCTTAAGTTACATCCAAAATGCAGCATCATGTGGGACATGGGTGTCTCAACTATTGCTGGTGCGAGGAGAGTGGAGTGCCTAAGAAAATGTCATTAGCACAACACGTACATCTGATGCAATGACAAATATTATGCTGGAACATATTGTTGATATGACAATTGGTCAAGTTCTGTGTGTGTGTGTGTGTTAAATAATTGTACTTGGTTACTTTCAGTATTTTTTCATCCTAAAGCCTCAACAACTTTCTCTGAAGACTGATCATAACCTTCTGTTCTGAGGGCTTTAGAGTGGCCTTGGGAATATCGTGCTGCTTCATCCATTCCTTTGATCCAATAGTTTGGCTAAAATTTGTTCTTTGGTCACTGCCACGGCCTTAATATTTGTGTCCTGCCAAAATTCAAATGTTGAAAGCCTAATGTTAACAGTGATGTAATAGGAGGTGAGGCCTTTGGGAGGTGTTACAGTTTGAATACAAAATTTCCTCACAGGTTTGGGTGTGGAAAACTTGGTCCCCAGCTGATGATGTTAATTTGGGAGATTCTGGAAATTTTAGGAGGTAAAGGATATTTGGAGTAAGTGGGTCTCTGAGGGTGTATCTTTGAAGGTTTTACTGGTCCCCAGTCCCTTCCTGGCACTCTGCTTCCTGTCTACCACAAAGTGAATATACTCCTACTACCATATGCTCCTGCTGCCATGATGTTCTGTCTCACAATGGGCTCAGAAATACAGAACCAAGTGACAGTGGGCTAAACCGTATGAAACCAGGAACCAAAATAAATTTTTCTTCCTTTAATTTATGTCAGTATTTGGTCCCAGAAATGCAAAAGTAACTAAAATGGGAAGTGATTTGTGTATGAACCATAGCCATAATGAAAGGGATCAGTGCCTTTATAAAAGAGACCCAGGGGAGCTACCCTCCTTTTCCACCATGTGAAGACACAATTGGAAAGTGTCATCTTTGAGCCAGGGAACAGGCCCTCACTGGACACCAAATCCACTGGAGCCTTCATCAGGGATTTCTCAGCCTCTAGAACCAGAAGTAAACACCAGTTAAACAACCAATCCACGGTGGTCTATTATAACAGCCCAACAAGACCTTCTCTCATCTTCTCCTCTTACAAATTCCTTCCATAGTCTTTGGCAGATGATGATTTCACCCCTTTTCCCCAACTCCACTCTCAATTTTTTTCATGCTACAAATGATAAAGTTTATTATAAGTTATTAACTTTTTATTATAATTTTTATTTGTTTTTTTCTCTAACAACTTATTTATTGCTATGTCTATTTCTATTCCCTATCATAAACATAATGTTTATGACATGCTATAAGCACTGTACATGTTACTGCCCATAGAGATATTACTAACAGACTTATTAATTGTTTGGTGATCAGGAAATGATGTCTAACCATTTTGCTTCCTAACATGGTAGTTACTTCTACCTAGATATTTTACTTGGTTTTAGTTATATTTTAAGAAATAGGTTAGCTGTTTGGGGTTCACATGTATTGTAATTTTTCTACTTAGAACTAACAGACAATAATATTTATTAGCATTTTCATGCAATATGTATAATTTTCAGGGACATGTTCTTATAATTTTCATTTCATTATACAAGACTGGACAAAACAATTTATTCAATGCTTATGAAGTTTCCACTTCATTCAAAAAAGTGGAACTACGTGCTACAGAAAAGCTAACATCATTTTGTGATTTCCCACCCTAAAATAGAATAGCAAGAGAGAGAAACAGCTGTTTCCTAAACTACAATCCAGGTCTAATTGTGGTAAGCAATAAAATAGAGGCAGAAAGTATGTAAGCAGAGATAAAAATCATTCTGATTGGAGCAAAAGAAAGAGAAGTCAGTGAAGCCTAAAACCATCAGAATAAGAGAAAGTGTAGCATTTGAAAACGTGCTGATACATAATAATCACAGAATCAGAGCTCTAAAGGGAACAGCACATAGATCACATCCTTACTGACGCCAGGAGTAGTAGGAATGAGGTACAGTTCTGCAAGTTTGATGAAAAAGGAAGCTTACTAAGAAAACAAATAGGGTAAGGAGGAATATAAATGAAATGTCTATTTTCTAAGTAAATAATGTGCTTGCATAGGACATTGAGCAAAAATTTAACTTCTTTTGGCTTTATTTTCTCCATTTGTAAAACTAGGACTTGAATTAAAAGATTTCTGAAAGTCTCAAAAGGTTGAAAATGCTTTAATTATATCATTTACATACCATTCTTCAAAATTTTATTGAGTGCCTGCCATGTATAGGATTCCGTATGCACTGAAAAAAATAGAAAAATTAACAAGATGCACAGTCTCTGGCCTCAGGAAATTTATAATATTTTTGGAAAAACTCATCAATTTCAGGCAATATGTGCTTAAGTGCCAAAAAGGGAGCTCAGAATAATGAGTACATCAGGTCTAGGAGCCAAAGAAAGCTACCTGAAGAAGGAAAGTCTTAAAACACAGCTCACAGTAGGTTAAGATTTGAATAGGAAATTGAAGAAGGAAAGCACTCAACCTCTTTGTCCACCTGTTAGCCCTGACCAAAAGCAGTTCTGTGAGGACATACAAGAATCGTTATGCTTCCAGGTCACTATTTGGAAAATACAGTTGTCCTTCAGTATTCTTTGGACACCCAGAGGACAACCCCCCCTTTCCTGACACTTGGATAACAAAATCTTCGGATGCTCAATTCCCAAATGATATAATATTTTCATATGACCTACACATGTCCTCCCATATACTTTAAATCAGTCAGGTCCATCCCATGGCCCATGGGCTGCATGTGGCCTAGGACATTTAGTTCTGTGACCCCACAGTTTTACACAGTTCTTATTTCTTTAAACTTTATAATAAAAATACAAAAATAAAAAGTCTTGCTATGTATATACACTGTATTATATAATTTATGTGCAGGCCAAGGCAATTTCTCTTTACTGAATGCGGCCCAGGGAAGTCAAAACACTGGACACCCCTGCTTTAAATCATCTCTGGATTACATATAATGCCTAATACGATACAAATGCCATGTAAAATCCAGATGCTATGCCACATGCCTGTAATTCCAGTGACCAGGGATGCTAAGGCAGGAGGATCGCAAGTTCAAGGCCAGAGGCAGCTTGTACAGCCTAGAAGGCCCTATGTCAAGATAAAAATAAAAAAGGGGTTGAGGATGTTGCTTAGTGGTGGAGTGCTTGTCTAGCATGTGCCGGACCCTGGCTTCAACCCTCTGCACTGAGAATGGGTCAGCTTTAACTCAAGCAGCTCCTTCCTCATGGCAGGCTTTCATCCATATGTTGTTGTTGTTGTTGTTGTTGTTAGGTGCCGTCAAGTCGGTATCCGACTCACAGTGACCCTCTGTACAACAGGGGAAACACTATTGTCAGTGCTTCTCTGCTGTTCATAGGGTTTTCAATAGCAGACTGACTCTTGGGAGTGGGTTGCCAGGTCCTTCTCCCATTCATCCATATGTAAATAATTGTTATACTGTATTGTTTAGGGAATAATGACAGAAGAAAAAGGTTTTACATGTTCAACATGAGTTCTTTTTCTCTGAACATTTTCAATCTGTTGTTGGCTGAGTCCACAGCTGCAAAACTCACAGCGACATACAGGGATGACTGCAATGTTACATAATTTCAGCTAAATGTAAGTATCTAGGCCATGCATTAGAGCAATTAGTAAAAGCTGATTTTCAAGGCTTTTGTGATACATTAACTTACAAACATTTTATTACTTCTGCTGATATTCACTTTTATGTGATCATGAACTGAAACTTTAAAAATAAATCTACAGTGTGTGCAATCACTGTAAATGATGAAACCCACGTTACCTTATTCTTAGTGCTTATCATTAGTGACAATAGTGTCTATTCAATGATTCATCCTCTTTTATCTGAGTGCCCATGGCTACTATTATCTCCTTCTTAGAGGCATTGTCACTGGGCATAAAGGGCATAAATGGTCTTCTGGTTATTATATTGTGGCATGTAAATAATATATTCCTTATCCCATGCAATACATTACTATTGCTTTGACTAAGATTTCTTAGGAAACAAGAATGAAATTTTAATATTAGAAATGCTTTCAGTTAAACACAATGACTCATTCATGACACAGTAGCCATACCCAATCATACATAGCAAGTTGAGAAAATTGGAAAAATGTAAAATTACCTACATTATTTTTTGCTGAAAAGTCCATTTAAGATATCAGCCCAAAAGTGAAACTAAATCATATGAAGGTTCTGTAGGCTTTACATTCAGTCATAAAGACAGACTATTTTATGGAATATATACTCAATGCTCTACTTATTTCCTTTTTTTTTTACTCACTACCTATATGACCAGACCTTTTGTCAGCCTTCTCAGTGTGCTCTGTAAAGTTTTGACTTATTATTCCCTATTAGTCTGCCTTTTCTTCTAACTTTCTAAATCATTATCATGGCAAATACCTTTTGAGGTGTGTAAAATAATGTAGGGCTGGGTTTTTTTTATTAGTATTCTAAATGTATTCTGAAAGAACTCATCTTACCAAATATATTACCATGAACTATATATGTCCTGGGAGAATGACATGGCAACCCACTCCTGAGACAATGCCAAAGCAATCAGCCTTTGAAAATCTTATGAGAGTTACTATGAGTTGGACATGACTTGACGGCACCTAACAACAAAAACAATATATATCCTGGGAGAAGGAATGGCAATCCAATCCCAAAACAATCAGCCATTGAAAACCCTATGAGGGTCACTATGAGTTGGACCCAACTTGGTGGCAACTAACAACAACAACAACAGCAACAACAACAACAACAACATGCCTCCAGTAAAGTAGATCAAATTTTAACTTCAGGAAACATATGCCTCAGAACATCTCTGGCTAAGGACTGCATCTTACTACCATGATGGCTTCCCTTTGTCCTGAACTTAATTCAAGATTTGGTCTTGCTTCTGAATCTCTACACCATAAATCCACTTTAAAATCTCTATTGAATCCTGGGTATGTACCCAAAGGAATCTAAGTAAGCACACCATAGAGTCACCTGTATTTTTATGTTCATTGCAACACAGTTCACTCCAGCTAAGATGTGGAGTCAGCCTAAATGTCCATCAAAAGATGAATGGATAAAGAAAATGTGGTATATAGACAATAGTGGAATTTTCCTTATACTCTCATGAGGAAGTTTGCTTGGAAAAGAACACAAAATAAAATGTATGTATAAAACTTGAAATTAAAAGGAGGGCTATCTGGTGGGGGAAGGGAAAAAGCAAAAGGGGGAGAGAGCAAGAGGGAGGGTAAAGCGGGTGAATAAAAGCAAAGTACACAATATTATATATAAAAAAGGCATAGTGATACTCATTATATTGCTAGCTAATTAAAAATAAATATTTTTTAAAATAGCTAGTGGAAATTGAGAACCAAGACTTCAAATGGAGAAATGAGTACAGTCCTACTCCATCCCCTTTCTGGCAGGAATAATAATTTTAAAAAACAATACATGAAGGACTTAAAAGTATTCTTGGTCCTGCTATGTAAGGAATCTGTGTCTCATAACTTCTAATTTGATAAGAAGCACCAAAATCTCTTTCTATGATAAAAGGGTAAAGTTTGAAGATCAGAGAGAAAGTTGGGAACAAGATAGGATTTATCTGAATTGCCAAAGTATTGCCATTCAATACTTTCTAATGGAGATAGGGTAGAAGCCATAGCATACTGGCATCTGATCCTACCTGATCTCAGAAGCTAAGCAGGGTCAGCCAGGTTAGTCCTTGAATGGGAGACTGCCTGGGAATACCACATGCTGAAAGCTAGGGTGAAAGACCTGGTAATCCATACCTGAAACAATCAGCTATTGAAAACCCTATGAATAGCAGAGAAGCACTGACAGTAATGCTGGGCATGACACATTGTCCTGGAGTACTTTGTTCATGGGCTGGGGTTTAGCTCAGCTGGTAGAGAGCTGTGCTGCACTCTCTGAGGACCTGGGTTCAGTCCCCAACACCTTAAAACAATCAGTCATTGAAAACCCTATGAGGGTCACTATGAGTCAGACCCAACTTGATGGCACCTTACAACAATAACAATGGAGATGGGAGGGATGATTGACAAAAAGGTAAGCATATGCTTTGTATATAACAAGGGCATATTTTATATTTCATAGGAAATGTGACTAAAATTTGTGTGGGTTTTTTTTTTTTTTTTTTTTTTTTTGAGTTTGGGAGTGCACTCCTGTAATCCTAGCACTCAGGAGGCTGAGGCAGAAGAATAGGGAGTTCAAGGCCAGCCTGGGCTACATAGCCAGATCCAGTCTCAAAGCAAAAACAAAAACAAATAAAAACAAAAAATAATTTATCAATAGGAGTAAGCAACAAGAATAAACAGTTCCTATGTAAATATGACTTGGGAGACTTTTGAAGGAAAAAATTAGTTTTCATATTTGCCATATAATTTATGTCAAAAATTTTAGGAGAAAAAACAACCATAAGCCAGACACAGTAGCATACTCCTATAATCCTAGCACTCAGCAGGCTGAAGCAGGATGATTACCAGTTTGAAGCCAGCATGGACTACATAGTGAGTTCAAGGCCACCTGGGCTACATAGTGCTACCATATTTCAATCAATCAATAATAAAAGTACAACCACAACTCTGTTGTTGGGCAAGGGTTGAACAAGAGTTGACACATCTTCCATAATCTCAACCTAAACTTCCCTAGTGTCAGGGAGCCCCTTCAATCACAAGGATACCATGTCTGTTAAAGCAAATGAAGCTCTCTGATATCCACCCAGAACATCTGAGAGCCAGACCAGACTCGCCCATTTACATTTAGTGGAGCGAGGTCTCTGGAGATTTGGGTGAGTCCAGAAAGAATGTCAAGACAGCTAATTGTGAAAGGGTTAGGAGGGTTCCAGGGGATGAGTTAGAACATGATAAGGATTGCCAAAGAGGTGACTGCATTATGCAAGTATTCAATCCCCCATCTGAAGAGAACTCACAGAGGGAGAACCCATGTTATATCAGAACTTAATTTCAAATACTCAGACCTGGATCTGGTTCAAGACACTCCTGAAAAAATTAGTAAAAGAACAATTAATTCTCCTTTGGAGACCAGTGAATACTTATTTGAGTAAGATGGGAAAGGAGATCACTCTTTGCTCCATCATCATCTGAAGGACACTGGCCAACTCCAAGTAAGGAAGTGTGACAGCTTGTATTCACTACCCAGTTTGGGAGATTTTGAGTCTGATGCCCCAGAGTCTTTCCCATTCTCCTGCACAGAGGATCCCTAAGAACCATCCTTCAAATCCCAAAGCCTTGTGAAGCAGCAGTAACCTATCAGTCCATTTGCCATTGTTTTACACATATTATTATTATTATTATTATTATTATTATTATTATTATTATTATTTTTGTGGTACTGGGGGTTCAACCCAGGGCCTCGCGCTTGCATGCTGTGCAAGTGCTGGACCACTGAGCTGCACACTCAACCCATTTTTTTATTTTTTGAGACAGGGTCTTGCTAAATTATGCAGACTGCCTCTGGTCTCGAACTTGCGATCCCCCTGCCTCTGCCTCCCGAGCCGCTGGGATTACAGGCGTGTGCCACTGCGCCCAGCTTGTTTTAGCACATTTTAAAATGATCATGTCTTGAGATGTTTTAGAATAAATTCATGTATCAGTATGAGATTGAGCTGGATAACTTCTTTGAATACCAATCCTGTAACTTTATAGGGTAAATTCAGTATCCTCCTCAGGAGTTTTCTTCATTTTATTTAAGCAAAATGAAGGAGGAAAAAGAAAAATGAAAGAGGAAAGAGAAGTTCAAAAAATAGCACACACAGCACCAGAATACTTTATTCAGCCTTAAAAGTCCCAATGTTCCAAACCTATAAATATTAGGTTGCTTCCCTTCCCTGGGCAAGATCGTATTTTGACTTGTACTTAATTCAGGGAGCTGGAAAAATCAAGAGCAGCAAGAGGTTGCCAGAAGGGTTTTGCTGAGCCTGTATTTCCCATCAAATGCAAAACCAATTAATATCAGGAAATAATGTTTTACTGCTTCTCTCTGCCTGAAGACTGGATTCTTTCATCTTCCAAATCATCTTAAACCCACCTGTGGAAATTTCCAGTGATCTACTTGACCCTAGGAACAGCAAAAGTGCCAAGAATCTCCTTCCAAAAATCTTTGCAGGAAGTCCTCACTGAACTAGTTTCGGTGGTTTGGAGGGAACAATAGTGTTTTGCTTTATTTTGTTTTGTTTTCTTCAACTATCTATCACAACTGAAGTCCTGGACAATACTGTGTCCATTTAAAAGGAAACGCCACATCTGGATGCTGATAGGTTTTCACAAAATGGGAAATAATAGGATATGGAATTGTCAATATCATTGCACTCCAACTCCCATGCATTTAGAAATACTGAATTTCCTAAGGTAAATGGCACTCGCCCCAGATAACTGTGCATCCCTATTGGCTAAAGTTCTGATGTCAATAAATTAACATGGAATTTCATATCAAAGTCTTTGTGCCATCTTCCTTTGCTGCTGCCATTTAACATTGTGATTCTCAACTTTGTTTTTAATCTAACAAAAGAATCAACACTCTATCTAGAAAAAAAAATGTCCAAATACCAAAGTGTTCAGGGATTTCTGAGCTCCCTGAAGCTTATACTCAGATTTCTTAGAGGCTTGGGGACATTTAACTACTAATGCCTACACAACTGCATTACTTCTACCATTAAATTCTCAGCAGTTGATCCCTGAAAATTAGCAGTTATTTAGCCTCAGTTACTTACCTTGGTGCAAATTTGTCTTTGAGATACAGAATTGGTGTTATACTAGAGAATGTAAGGAAATAGCTTAAATTGTCAGTATCTGGACTTTAAGCATGATATACAGTATCACAAAGATTGAGTAATTGGATTGCAAAGGCTACATGTCTCAAATATCTGAGAATAAATTTAGATAAAGTGTATTGCTAATTCAGGAGCAAAGAATTTCCATATAGTTAACATCATTAAGATTCTCAAGAATTATAAATATTGGTTATATTTTGTACTCAGAATATCTGTATTTCAGAGGGTTCCTTGGACCCCCCTGAAGCCTATGCACTGATTCTCTAGTAGCCCATGGATATTTAGCTAATAAACCCTATGAGACTACATTGTTTCTGGAGAATGTACCATTAACACATCAAAAGCAAGAGAGCACACATGCAATAGGAAGAGAAAGGATAATGAACCCAGAAAGAGAAAAAGAAGCACAGACCAAAAAACATGGAACTCGAACCTCCCAATACAGAAAAAACTGCAAAAAGTAAGACATGAAGGAAAATCTTAAACATGGATTTTACAGAAAATTAAAAGATAGAAACTATTTTAGAAAAGAAAGAGTGGGCTATTCCAAAACCAAGAATGCATAACACATAAGGACAAGAATGGTTTAATCCCCCCAAAACAAATTCAACACCATTATAAAATACTTTTAAAAACTTTCTAGAAGAATTAATCTTATAATTTAAGGTGAAGTTTAGAATTAAAGAAAAAACTGACAACTACAATTCTTCCTGTATATCTTTCTAATGAAGAAGACCATCTGGCTTTCTTTACTTATGTATGCAGTGTTTGGAGATGTAGCACAGTTTACTTCTGCTTAATTTTGTAACATTCTCTTTTCTCTCTTTACAGCATTTTTTTCAAGCATGCCTTAGAGAACAACATGCTCTAGAATATTACTGAATTGTATGACTTCTGAGATTCCTGTGAAAACATCTTGGTATTATCTCTATGAAAAAATCTTTTAGTACATTTATGAATATAATACATTAAAACAATAAATATTTATTTACTGAAGTGACTAGAAAGCAAAACTACATTTTTCCAAATGTTTCCTGAGATTCTAATATACAGAACCTTGGTATTGGAGTATTTTGAATTAGACTACATATTATCTTTATCAGCAATTTTTATACCTTCTTATGTTTTTATGATCCTAATTAGCAGCTTAAAGAACTCTTTTTCTCATTTCTTATAAGGTACATGCAGTGGTGGTCAATTCCCTCAGCTTTTGTTTGTCTAGGAAAGTCTTAGTTTCTCCTTCATTCTGAAGGACAGCTTTGTTAGGTAAACAACCCTTCATTGGCAGAGTTTTGTTTTGGTTTTTTGATTTCTTTTTCATTTAGTTTTTTGAATATATTATTCCACTATCTGGACTGAAAGGGCTCAGTTGAGAAATCTGCTACTAGGCTCAGCACCATGGCACACTCCTGTAATCCCAGCAACTTGAGAGACTGATGCAAGAGGATTGCAAGTTCAAGGCCAGAAGCAGCCTGCACAATTTAGTGGTAGAATACTTGCCCACTATACGTGGAAGTGCTCTATTTATCCTCCAGTCCTCAGTTCTGCAAAAAAAAAGAAAAATGAAAAAAGAAAAGAGAGAGAGAGAGAGAGAGGAGAGAGAGAAACCCGCTGCTGGGCTCCTTATAGCTCCCTTGTATGTACTATGCTACATATGGAGGTTAGAAGTCAGTGTTCCCACCCTCCGGAAGTTTGCTACACAGCTCTCAGGAAGAATATTACAAATATAAAATTTAGAGCTATAGATAATCAGTGTCAAGTAAGTGGTACACACAAGTGTACAGAGAAAGCAAGGGATCACACAAGACTGAGGTAATTAGGAAAACTTTCAAGAACCCAGGAGCATTGACTGCTGTCTGCATGGACACCCAAGGAAGTTGGAGCTGGATAAAATATATTGACTATATTGTCAGATCCCCATGTGTCCATCAGCTTGCCATGATATGGGGGTTTGCAGGTTGCTGTAATGCTAAAAACTATGCCACTGGTATTTCAGATACCAGCATGACCACTCATGGTGGACAGGTTTCAGCTGAGCTTCCAGACCAAGACAGACCAGGAAGAAGCACCTAGCAGCCAGCCCCTGAAACAATTAGCCATTGAAAACCCTATAAATATCAGAGAAGCACTGTCAAATACAGTGCTGGAAACTGAACCCCTCAAGTGTAGAGCATTCAAGGAACAACTGGGGAAGAAGAATCTCAAAGTAGAATCAACCTGAATGACAGAATAGAGTAAATCTCCTGGAGTAAATCACCTTTTGCTGATGTGGCATGACTCAAAATGACAAGACAGTGACTGCAACAATGGGCTCAAAAAGATCATGAGCATGGCACAGTGGTAGGTAGTGTTTCATTCTGTTGTACATAGGGCTGCGATAAGTCATCTCAAGTTGACTGTACCTAACAATAATGATGGAGTAGGATTTTTTTAACCATTTCTTTTGTCAAACTAGCTTTTGTTTGGTAGCCAGCTCTATAAATCCACAAAGGAAACCAAATGCTAATCAAATTTAAAGAGTTAAGAAAGCAAAATTAGGCCAAAAACAACCTAACAACTTTTCCTCTTTGTTCTTGTTAGGTGCCACCTAGTCAGGTCAGGCTCATAGTGACTTTATGTACAGCAGAATGAAACACTCCCAATTCTGTGCCAGGCACATGATATTATTTACGTTTAAGCCCATTGTTGCTGGAAGTGTGTCAATCCATCTAATTGAGTATTTTCCTTTTCTTTGTTGACCTGCCACTCTCCCAAACATTATGTCCTTCTCCAAGGATTCGTTCTTCTTGAACATGTATCTAAAATACATAAGACACTGTCTAGCCGTCCTTGCTTCCAAGGAACACTTTGATTGCACTTCTACGACAGATCTGTTAGTTCTATTGGCAGTCCATGTTATATTTAATATTCATTTCCAGCATCATAATTCAAAAGCATCAATTCTTCTCCTGTCTCCTTGTTCAGTGTCCAGCTTTCATAACCATATAATGTGACTGAAAATACCATGGCATGAGTCAGGCACATCTTTGTCTTCCATGTAACATCTTTACTTTTCAATACTTTAAAGAGATCTTTTATCACAGCTTTTCCCAATGCAATGGGCCTATTGATTTCTTCACTGCTACTTCCACACATCTTGATTGTAGAATCAAGTAAAGCAAAATCATACATAACCTCAATCCTTTCTCCATTTATTATGAAGTTGTATACTGACTTTAGTTGTAGGATTTTTATTTTGTTAATGTTGAGTCACAATTCATATTGAAGGCTACATTTTTTGATCTTCATCAGTAAATGTTTCAAATCCTCTTTACTTTCCACATGCAGAGTTGCATCATGTGCATAAAACAGGTTGTTAATGAGTCTTCTTCCAATTGTTATGCCACACTCTTTTTCATAAAGTACAGCTTCTCAGATTCTTTACTCAGCATAGAAATTGAAGAGATATGGTGAAAGGATGCAGCCCTGAGGCATACTTTTCTCGAGTTTAAAGCATGTCATGTTTCCTTGATCTGTTCTAATGACAGTCTCCAGGTCCATGTCCAGATTTTTCATGGGTACAATTAGGTGCTCTGGTTTTCTCATTCTTTGCAGTGTTATCCATAATTTATTATGACCCACACAGTCAAATGCCTATGCATAGTCAATAAAATAGATAACTCCCTGGTATTTTCTGCTTTCAATTAATATCCATCTGGCATCAGTAATGACGTCCCTGGTTCCCCAGCCTTTTCTTAATCCTGCTTGATTTTCCAGCAGTTGCCAGTCTATATACTGCTGCAGTCACTCTTGAATGATCCTTAGTAAAATTTTGCTTGCATTTGATATTGATGATATCATTTTGATAGTTTCCACATTCACTTGGGCCTACTTTCTTGGAAATAGGCACAAGTATGGATCTCTTCCAGTCAGTTGCCCAGGTAACATTTTCCAAATCTCTTGGCATAAACACTTTAGAACCTCAGTGCTGCATCTGTTTATTGAAACATCTCTATTTGTATTCCATCAATTCCTGGAGCCTGTGTTTCACCAATTCCTTCAAGGAAGCTTCTATTTCAGTCTTCAGTATCATTGGTTCCTCATCATATGCCACCTCTTGAAATGGTTGGTAATCCACCATCCACCAATTGATTTTTGTAAAATGATTCTGTGTATTCCTTCCATCTTCTTTTGATGTTTCCTGCATTGTTTAATATTTTCCCTGTAGAATCCTTCACTATTGCCACTCAAAGACTAAATTTTTTTCTTAAATTCCTTAAGCTTGAGAAAAATAGAGTGTGTTCTTCCTGTTTGATTTTCTGTCTCCAGCTCCTTTCATATGTAATTAAAATATTTGATTTTTGTCTTCCTGAGCTGTCCTTTGAAATCTTCTGTTTAGTGCCTGAACTTCATCATCTCTTCCTTTTACTTTAGTTGCTCAATATTCAAGGGCAAGTTTCAGAGTCTCTTTTGACATGTAATTTGTTTTTTCCTTTGTTTCCTGTCTTTTAAATAACCTTTTGCCTTCTTCATGAATGATGTCTTTGATGTCATGCCACAACTTATCTGGTCTTCTATCATTCATGTCTAATGCATTAAACCTGTTCTTGAGGTGGTCTCTGAACTCAGGTGAGATATACTCAAGGTCATACCTTGGCTCTTGTACACTTGTTCTAATTTTCTTCAGTTTTATTTTGAACTTGCATATCAGCAGTTGATGGTCATCATCAACTGGTATCATCCTGACATTTGATATTGAGCTTTTCCATCATGTCTTGCCACAAATACAGTTAGTTTGGTTCCTATATGTTCCATCTGGTGAAGTCCATGTGTATAATTGCCATTTATGTTGGTGAAAAAATGTCTTGCCATGAGAAGGTCATTGTTGTTGTTAGGTGCTGTCGAGTCGGTATCTGACTCGTAGTGACCCTCATAGGGCTTTCAATGGCTGGAGAAGGTCATTAGTCTGACAAAATTCTATCATGCATTCTCCAGTATCATTTCTGTGACCAAGGCTATATTTTCTAGCTACTGAGCCGCCTTGTGTGTTGTCAATTTTTGCATTCCAGTCACCAGTAACTATCAGGACATCCCAGTTGTATGTTCGATCTATTCTGGATTGCAGAAGTTGGTAGAAATCTTTCCTATCTTCATTTGTGGCTTCAGTGTTGACTAATAGTCATATTAACTGGCCTTCCTTGTAGGCATATGGGCCTATCACTGACAGCATTGTACCTCAGGACAGATCTTGAGATGTCTTTTATGATGAGAAATGCAACCCCATTTCTCTTTAATTTTTCATTCCCAGCGTAGTAGTCCTTATGGTTATCTGACTCAAAATGGCCCACGCCAGTCCAATTTAGCTCACTTATGCCTAGAATATCAATGTTTATATGCTCTGTCTCTCTTTTAATGATTTCTAATTTTCCTAGATTCATAGTATGTACATTTCACATTGCAATTGTCAGTGAATATTTACAGTTGTTTCTCCTCATTTTGAGTTATACCACATCAGCAAATGGAGATCCTTGGAACTTTACTCCACTTCTGTTGTTAAGGTAGACTCTCCTTTGAGGAGGCAATTCTTCCCCAATAGTCTTTTGAGTACATTCCAACCTGGGAGGGGGAGCTCATTTTCTGGCACTATATATGACTGTGTTTCTCTGCTATTCATAGAGTTTTCAATAGCTAATTTTTTCAGGAGTGGATTACCAGGTCCTCCTCCCTAGTCTGTCTTATTCTGGAAGCTCACCTGAAACCTGTCCACCATGAGTGACTCTGTTGGTATCTGTAATACTGGTAGCATAGCTTTCAGCCTCATAGAAATACGAAAGCCCCCACAGTACAGCAAACTGACAGACATATGGGAGACCTGTTCCTTAGCCTGATAAAATGAACAACATTTTTAAAAATGGAAAAAACCTTACGTTCTTAATGGTACACATTTAATTGTGTTCCATTAGCCATTTTTCTTTCCTAGGTGATTTTAAATGCCTTTGAGAATAAAATATTGTACTGACTAAGCTGGGATTTAGTTCAGTGGGTAGAGCGCTGTGCTGCAGTCTCTGAGGACCCGAGTTCAATTCCCAGCACCACAAAAATGGGAGAAGGGCCTGGCAATCCACTCCCAAGGCAATCCCGAAGCACTCAGCCATTGAAAACCCTATGAGGGTCGCTATGAGTCAGATACCGACTCAACGGCACCTAACAACAACAACAACAACAACTAGTTTTTAAAATAATTCTTTTAATCTTGGTGACTAAGTAACATACTATTTTACTTTTCATGTGCTAGTCCTTTGGTACTCAATGAAGATATAACGGTTCTCATCATTGTAATATTATTTTGTGGTAATAGATGCAAATGTTTTAATGCTGTCTTTCTCACACAAAGATCACCTAACAAGTAAATAACAACTAGACATGACTATAGGCAATTTAAGAAAACCCCTAAAATATTCATGAAGGCTTGAAGAAGATGAGAGAAGAAGCAGATATATCTTCTGTACTCTATCCCACTTTAGAGTTTAAGTTCAGTTTGGTTATTTTTATTTTTTTGCCCAGATTAAATGCAGCAGATCTACTAGGTAAAATAATAATATTATAGTTAACTGAATAAGTTAGAAAGATTTATGTAGACTCTTTGTGATAGGTGATATTCTAGTTATTTACCAATAGAAAGATGTTTAGAAAATAAATTTGGTTTAAAAACTATATAATTATGTAATTAAAATATTTGTACCAGGTTTTTTTTACCACCCTCATCATAAAAATCTCACTAAATGTAGGAGGAAGCATGGATGTGCAAGAAACAGAAGCTTAAATCAAGATTCCAGCTTGTATATTCTATTCCACATCTCTTTTCCTCCTTTGCTATCTTCTAACATCTGGCCCTTGGAGAGTAACATAGCAGTATAAACTCAGCTGAGCTAATATACTATAAACTAGCTGTACCTGAGGCAATGAGCCTTCAGTTTCCAGGACCCCACAAGCAAGAACCCCAGACAGTGGTTCTTCTTACAAGACTTCAATAATATGGGAAAAGAAAACCAGATTACCTTAGTACCTGGCATCTAAAGTCAGTGGGACCCATAGGATTGTACTTTCAGTAGATTAGGGGTTTATCCATGTAGACCAGGGTACAGGTGGAGCAGGGGAGCATTTATAACAACTTACCAGAAGCTGCTACTGATGGTGCTGTGGAGGTCTTAGTTTGAAACCACTGGTCTATCAATAAAGTTCTTTTATCTCTTATCCCTATGTAAGTGATGGTTTTCAGGCATGTCAAAATTGTACAGAATGCCACTGCTTCCTTTTTACAGGAAGATTCCTGCATGGTGGCACAACACCTAAAATAACTTGCTGAATTTATTTTAGTAATGATGTGTTATCATCCCTTGCATATCATTAATAATTTTTCTATGAAGATTGGTTTTTGAAACCAGAAGTGACAAATTCATCAGAATTCAAGTTATAAATTTCTTCTTTTTAAATAGCATTAGTATGATTTCACTATTATTCTCTCTCTGCCCCTAATTCCCAATCTTCCACTTTGTAAAATGCCTTATTAGGGAGAAAGAAACAGCTTTTGCATTCTTGTGGACTTCTCCTTGCTCCAAAGACATTTGAATGAAAGAAGAATAATATGAATGATAATTCTGTCCTAGTTTTATTCCACTTTCTAGGCTAAAAATTTACACTCCACAGTATTGCAGTATTCTCTATGGAGCACTAAGTAACACAAATTCTAATTCACTTCCATTCTATGCAGCTAAGACAGTAGCTCAGATTCTTAATTCTTATTTTAATAAAAAATATGTAAAATGAGTTTTCAAAGACACATTGTAATCCTTCTAGTTAAGACTTCTGAATAGCAAATTCAAGCTATCTTAAATAGAGTAATGTCCTTGCATACATCTGGGGCTTCAGGGAAAATATGTGCCTCTCTTACTCTCTCTCTCTCTCTCTCTCTCTCTCTCTCTCTCTCTCTCTCTCTCTCTCCCTCTCCTTTGTTCATAAATGATATATTTTTTCTCTATCTCCTTGAATTTAATCAACCTCACCCTCTACTCAAACCAAACACAATCTGTATGGCCTTTCATCTTGGCTCCATACGTTTAACTATCCCAGTATCTCAAGGTCCAAACTTTAAACCTATAGGGAAAAAGGGCAGGGGGGAGACCTGATTAGTTCAACTTCCCCTCCAGTCTTTATTTTCTTTCTCATGCAGTGGGGGATGATCACACATAACAAACATGCCAGCCCACTCTTACATAGGAGTAGTGGAAGCAACATCAATGGAAATTGAACCATGCCAAAGGAGAAGCAGAACTCAACACAAGCCTACTGACAGCTTCAGTAGGGACATGGCAACTATCCAGAGTTGGCCCCAGTTGGAGTAAGGGTAGGGCCATTATAATCCCTAATTACCAGTCACTGGCTGCAGACTGCCCCTGGAAAGAGGTGTGATTTGAGGGGAATCAGTTTTCTTCAGCTGAAGCAACTCCAAAAGAGGAGTGACAACTGAGCCCCTTCTTCCCAAAGCCCTCCTAGAAGCTGAGGAACAAGTCCTTTACTCCTAAAAGGACATATGAACATACATGATACTGTCCACCACAGTTACCTCACACCATGTGGATCCACTTCTCCCTGTGGGTCCTGGGAGTAGCTTCTTCAAGATTCAGGACAACTCTTTTGGGGGAACCTTAGAAGAGGAAACTAATAAAAAGAACATACCCTCTCTGGACAAGAATTTCTCACAGTAGAACAACTAACACTCTTTTTTTCCCTCCAAACCACTCAGTATATCCCACTCCCCCTCAGCTAACACTTCTTTATGGGTTCAGTAATTGCCTGATAGTGTGACTCAGACTCTCATCACTGGATCTGATCACCTTGCCCTTTGCTGACTGAGATCACTGCAATTCTCTATTTACAGTCAATACAAGGCAAAGGAATACCAAATTGTGATTTCTATGATACAGCCTTACCATAAACACACATTGTTTTCCTACCACCAATAGCCACCACTCTTTTTCTTTCCTCAATAATCTTATTTTATTAATAACTTTAGTATATAATTTAAGGAATCTCATTATGACATTTCCATATATGCATTTCATGTACATTGCTCATGTTTACCTCCCCTTTACCCTTTACCCCTCCCCATCCCCTCCCTCCCCACCAATGGTTGCCCTTCTACTTGCATGTCTTGTCTGTGTGTATATTTATCTCTACATACATAATCCAATTTTGTCTTAAGAGCAAAATATGTGATATTTCTTTTCCTTTATGCCATTACTCTTTCTTCTTGCCCCCTCCCACTATTCTTTAGTCAATTACCTTTCTCTATAATGGACCATTTTACTTTCATGACCTATATATTTTAATACCATATATATATGGTATATATATATATGGCTGGGATTTAGCTCAGTTGGTAGAGTGCTGCACTGCAGTCTCTGAGGTCCTGAGTTCAATTCCCAGCACTGCAAAAATAGGAGAAGGGCCTGGCAATCCACTCCCAAGGCAATCCCGACACAGTCAGCCCATTGAAAACCCTATGAGGATCGCTATGAGTCAGATACCAACTCGACGGCACCTAACAACAACTACTATATATGTGTGTGTGTATATATATATATATATATATATATATATATATATATATACACATATATATATATATATATATATATATATATATATATATATATATATGTCTAACATCTCCGTTTGAGAGAAAACATGCAATGTTTGTGAATGGGATTATTTCTTGGTTTCTTTTTCTACCTGGTCATTATTGGTATACAGAAAAGCTACTGATATTTGTATGTTGATTTTGTGTCCTGCTACTTTATTGAAAATGCTTATCAGATCTAAGAGTTCTCTGGTAGAGTCCTTAGATTCTTTGAAGTGCAGGATCATATCATCTGCAAATAGGGATAATTAGATTTCTTCCTTTTCTATTTGACCTTTTATTTCTTTCCCTTGTCTTATTGCTGTGGCTAATTGAATTATTACATTGCATAGCAGTGGAAATAATAGACAACCTTGTCTTGTTCCTAATTTTAGGGCAAGTGCTCTCAGTTTTCCCCATTTAGTCTAATATTAGCTGTAGGTTTTTCATATATTGCCTTTATTGTATTCAGGTATGTTCCTTCAATTCCTAGTTTCTTCGAGGCTTTCATCATAAGAGGGTTTTGAACATTGTTGAAGGCCTTTTTTTTTTTTTCCGGTACTGGGCATTGAACCCAGGGCCTCGAGCCTGCATACTTTGCAAGTGCTGGACCACTGAGCTGCACCCCAGCCCGTTGTTTTGACTTTTTGAGACAGGATCTCATTAAGTTATGCAGACTGCCTCTGGTCTCGAACTTGCGATCCTCTTGCCTCTGCCTCTCAAGCTGCTGGGATTACAGGTGTGCACCACCATGCCCAGCTGAACACCTTTTTTTGTATCTATTTATAAGATCATGTGATTTCTTTTTCTGAGTCTGTTTGTATACTGTAGTACATTTATTGTCATGCATCTGTTGAACCATCCTTATATCCCTGAAATGAAACCAACATGACCATAGCATATGATATTCTTAATGTGCTGCTGAAATCAAAGCACAGGTATTTTTATGAAGAATTTTTGCATCTAGGTTCATCATGGATATTGATCTGTAGATTTTGTTTTCTATGTACCCTTATGTGGTTTCTGTATCAGGGTAATACTGACTTCAAAGAATAGTGTGGTAGTATTGCTTCAATTTGTATTTTATGGAATAGTTTTAGGAGCATTAGTATTAATTCTTCTTTAAAGGTCTTGTGGAATTCAGCATTATATCCATCCAGTCTTGGGCTTTTCTTTTTTAGGAGCCTCTTTATTATTGCTTCAATCTCACTACTCGTTATAGATCTGTTTAAATTTTTTTTGCCTGCAGCCATAGCCCTGTAGCATCCGATCCCATCAGATCTCAGAAGCTAAGCAGGATCAGGCCTGGTTAGTACTTGGGAACACCAGGTACTGCAGGCTTGGGAGACAGGCCTGGCAACCTACTCACAAAAATCAATCTGCCATTGAAAACCCTAAGAACAGCAGAGAAGCACTGACAATGGTGTTTCACCTGTTGTACATAGGGTCGCTATGAATTGGATACCAACTCCACGGCACCTAACAACAACAACAACAAGCTTTTTTAAATGTACTCTTGACATAATTTTGGCAGGTCATATATGTCTAGGAATTTCTCCATATCATATAGGTTTTTAAGCATTTTGGAATATAATTTTCAATGTATTCCTTCCCTTTTTCATCTCTAATTTTCTTAATTTTAAGTCTTCTCTCTCTTTTCTTTGATTAGCTTGGCTAAGGATTTGTTGATCTTGTTTATCTTTTCAAAGAACCAGCTTTTTATTTCATCAATTCTTTTTTATTTTCACTTTTTAGTCAACATTTCATTAATCTCTGCTCTAATCATTATTATTTCTTTCCATGTACTGGTTCTTTGGTTTTGTTTGTTCTTTTTCTAAGAGCTTGAAGTATATCATGGAGTTAGTTATTTGATTGGCCCACTCTAATTTTTAATGTAGTCATTCATAGTTATAAACATCCCTCTTGGAACTGCCTTTTCTGTATCCCAGAGACTCTGGGAGGTTGTTTTTTGATTTTTATTGGATTCTAAGAATTTTTTATTTTTATCTCTGATTTCATCAGGTACCAAGTAATCATTTAAGAGTATATTATTCATTCTCCATATATTTGTAAAGGTTTTGTAATTTCTTTTGCTGTTCACTTCTAGTTTTATACCATTATGGTCTTATGAGATACACAAAATTATTTTGAGTTTTCTCTATTTGTTAAGATTGGATCTTTGACTTAAAATGTGATCTATTTTAGAGAAAGTTCCATGGGCTGCCAAAAATAAGGTTTATTCTGTAGCTTTTGGGTGGAATATTCTGTAAATGTCTATTGAGTCCTTTTGATCTATTGTGGTGTTTAACTTTGGAGTTTCGTTGTTAATTTTTATCTGGATGTTCTATCTATTGATGAGAGTGGTGTATTAAAGTCACTTACTATTATTGTATATGGACCTATCTGTTTAAGTCCGGTAGTGTTTATTTTAAATGAAGTTGGGTACACTGACATTCAATGCATATATATTTAAAATTATTTTACCTGTTAGGACAATTATTCCATTTATTAATATGTAGTGGCCTTCTTTGTCTCTTTGACCTCATTTTAAATTGAAGTCCACATTGATAAAAAGATGGCTACTCCTCCTTTTCTTTGGCTTCCAGTTTCGTGGTATATCAATTATCATCTTCTCTCTTTCAGTCTGTTATTATCCTTGCCTGGGAGATGTGTTGCTTGCAGACAACAAAATGTTGGATCTTGTTGTTTAATCCAGTCTGTTATCTATGTCTTTTAATTGGAGAATTAAGACCATTTATATTTAGGATTATTATTGAGAAGGATTTGCTAGTTCTTGTAATTGTGTTTGGTGTTTTCCTGGATGGGTCATGAACTATCCATTTTTTTCTTTCTTCCTCAATTATATTCAGGGTTTGCTGGAGTTTTATTGTTTGTTTGGTTGGTTGGTTAGTTTTAATTCTTTCCTAGTTCTCCTTAGTTTGTCTGTTCCTCCCCTGAACTCTATTCTTTCCTGTACTCTGATGGTGGAAACTGTCTTTCTTCCTCCTGTGTATGCAGGATTCCTTTAAATATCTTCTGTAATGCTGGCTTGGTGGTCACGTGTTGCCTCGGTGTGTTCTTTTCTTTATTTCTCTATTGCTTTTAAAACATAACTTTGATATAATAATCTTGTTTGGCAGTTATTTACTTTCAGGGCTTGAAATAGATCATTACTTGCTTTCCTAGATTTTAGTGTTTATGTTGAGAGGTCTGGGGTAATTCTTAGGGGTTTTCCTTTGTAAGTGAGTTGATGTTTTTCTCTTACTGCTTAATATTGTTTCTTTGTTCTGTAATGTTGACATTTTGATTATTATGTGTCATGGGGTGGCTCTTTTCTGGTCATGTCTCTTGATGTTGTAAAGGCTTTTTGTGGTTGGATGTCCATTTCTTGATTTGGGGAATTTTCTGCTATAATTTCACTGAATAAATTTTCTATTGCTTCAGTTTTTCTCTCAGCTACTTCTTCTACCTCATGAGTTCTTAGGTTTGATCTCTTGATCATGTCCCAAAGTTCTTGAAAATTGTGGTCACGTTCTTTTAATTTTTTTGTTGTTGTTGTTGTTGTTGGTATCTGAATGTAGTATTTCCTCAACCTTGCCTTCCATCCTTGCTATTCTATTTTCTGCTTCATATACTCTACTGGTGATGCTTTCCACTGTTTTTTATTTGGTTTTATTGAGTCATTCATTTCCAAAATTTCTGTTTGTTTGTTTGTTTAATCTCAACTTCTTTGCTGAATTTCTCATCCATTTTTCTTTGTCTTCTACATTGGTAACTTTCTGACCTAGATTCTGAATTCATTTCCTTATTTAGTTCATTTTCTTCTGTTCTTTTTGAAATCACTGATCACTTTTACAAGTAGACCTTTAATATATTTGTCTGACATTTCAACTCTTTCAGTATCCTGGATTCAAAGATTAAAGAATCATGGTCTTTTGAAGGAGAAGTGTTGCCTATTTTCATATTTCTTATGTTTCTGATTTTTATTTGTGCATATTTGTAGATGCTACTTCCTATTTTATTTGGAGGTCTTCTTAGTGAGCAGCTTTCTCTTGAGATCACAATCTCCAGTGCATCTCTCAGAGAAGAAAACAAACCACTATGACAGTACCACACCCAACCAAACCAGATATAGAAATACATTTAAAATCACTTAAAGCCAACTGCTACACCACCAATGCCCATAGAAAAAATAATGGCAATAATATAGAGTGAGCTATGAAGTTACAAAATAGGTAGGGTGAAAATATAAGCAGTATTGGAGAGGCAGAGAAAAACAAGACAGAAGAATGACTCAAGGGTGAAGTTAAAGAAAGGAAAAAGTAGATCAAGAAAGGAAATAAATGTTAGGAAGAGGAAGGAAAATGAACAAAAGATTAAAAATGATTGTACAATAAGGGAAAAGTTATATAAACAGAATTAGGTAAATATAAGCAGAGCAATAGGAAATAGTAAGCCTAAGAGATTTAAAGTATAAATGGAAAAAGACAAACAGGCAGAAAAATATTTTTGAAAAACTAAAAAAAATGTAAAAATTACATTAAAAAAAGGAAATTAGGAAGCTAAAATTAACAATGAAAAGAGGAAAGAAAGAAAAAGAACCAGACACCAACTTGCTCCCATGCA
>VMDO01006446.1:82270-100512 GCA_007922755.1 Pedetes capensis
GAGGAAGAGAAGGAGGAGGAGGAGGAGGAGGAGGAGGCGGCAGCGGCGGCGGCGGAAATAATACTGGAGAGGCTTTCTGTGGTCTCTAATATTGGAGTCTGTTAAGTGAATGTGATGATTAGTTAGGGATGGAATGTTTTTATCTGACCACAGATCAGATTTGATGGTCTCTGAGGTTCCCATCAGGAGATGGAGTTCTTTCCTCTCCCTGAGGCGGGTGGCGGGGAGGGGGGCTGAGCTTCTGATCAACTTTCCCAAACCTCTTGTACCCTGTATAATACTCTGGGGTGGGGATAGGTCACCCACAGGCTCTCTACTAGTAATAATTCTTTGTTTTCATGCCTCTGGGGTAGCACAATCTCAGACAATAGTATCTATTCCAATTGTTCATTTGGGCACCAGGAAAACAAATAGAAAGTTGGTTTAAGAATCCACTGGGCCCATTATAAACTAGATTATATTCTCTTAATAACAGATTTCAGGTCCCAAGGAACCAACTCAGATCCTCGTACAACAATCCTCAAAATATTTACATATTCTCCTTTCCTTGAACCACAATTACCTTTACGAATGGCACTAGGTATCTTCATGCAAGGACTGGGAAAATCATTACTAGGTATGTTTGGTCAGTGTTGCAAGGTCTGTCCTTCCAGGGACCCAATCTTTCTTTCAGTCAGTGTGTTTTACATCTGAAAACTGTCTAAAGACAAGAAACAGATAAAAATTATAAAATTTTAAGGAATCAGCTGGTTATAGTTTCCTGATCATTCAACATGACTTCCATTGACAAAGTCATGTACGTTTGCTGGCTGCCTGTCTACTTTGTGCCTACGTGTGTTTGTTGTTGTTGGGTGCCATCCAGTAAGATCAATTCATACTGACCCTACATAAAACAGAGTGAAACACTATTTGACACAGTGCCATGCACATATATTTTTATGTTTGAGCCCAGTGCTGCAATCACTATGTTCCTTCTCATTTTGAGGTGTGTCATGTCAGCAAAAGGAGGTGCCATAGGCTTTACTATATTCCTATCATAAATGTCAATTCTACTTTGAGGAGGCAACTCTTCTCCAGTTACTTCTTGAATGCCTTCCAGACTAGGGGGCTTATTTTTCAGCACTATATTTTACTGTGATTCTCTGTTATTCATAGGGTTTTCAATGGCCAATTCTTTTGGGAGTGGGCTGCCTGGTCCTTTTCCTTAGTCTATATTAGTCTGGAAGCTCAGCTGAAACATGTCCACCATGGGTGGCCCTGCTGATATCTTGAGATACCAATGGCATTGCTTTCAGCATCATAGTAACACACAAGTCCCCTCAGCATGTCAAGATTACAGACATGTGGGGGAGATGTTCTTACTATCCTGATAACTCTCAGTGGATCAGGCCCCCTTTGTTGCCACTCCTGTTGTCTACATGCTGTAGATTGATTTTGTTTTTTCTTTCAGGATCATATGATTCTCATTTCCATTGTTCATCCCAGAACCATAATGGCATGTCCCATTTTCATCCTTGGCTTTCTCAGTGACATGGTATCCATTCTCACTAATGTATTCTTTATTGCCATAAAAAATGGAAAGTCCTCAGGCTCCTCCATGGAATAGTTTTCTAATGTAATTTCTAGAACTACACATTACATCTTCCTTAACAATCCTACTTTCCTGAACCTTTTAATTCTTTCCTCCTTTGTTTATAATAGCAATTCTTGCATTTCTGCCTCATTTGCTGTGGGTTATCTCATTTCCCCCAATGTATTTGCTAGCTTCTAATACTGTGAGGTTTGTGTATTGCTGAGATGCTGAAAGCTATGCTACCAGCAGTTGAGATACCAGCAGGGCCACCCATGGTGGACAGGTTTCAGTTGAGCTTCCATACTAAAACAGACTAGAGAGAAGTATCTGACAGCCCACTCCTGAAACAATTATCCATTGGAAACCCTAATAGTAGCAGACAAGTACTGTCAAATATAATTCCAGAAAATGAACTCCCCAGGATGGAAAACATTGTAGAAACAACTTGCAAAGAGTTGGCTCCTCAAAGAAGAGTCGACTTTAAGGATAGGAATGGAGTAAAGTCCCTGGGATCTCAATTTGCTGATGTGGCATGACTCAAAATGAGAAGAAATGCAGTGCCTGCAACAATGTAATCAAACATAAAAACATCATGTACATGGCACAGTGTTGGGCAGTGTTCTGTTGTACATAGGATTACTGAGTCAGATCAGAACACAATGGCACCTAATAAAGACAAGGTATCTTTTCCCAATCTTCTTGAAGCCATTTTAGACACTCATAGCATCTCCTGGGTGCTCACAGGGTGTTATATTTTGTATTCTGTAAGAGTGCTCTCATACTGATAAGATCTTTTTTATTTAGATTTATCTTCTTCCACTTTTCAGTCTTTCATCCTCAGAACACAGTTGCACATACTCTTCTAGTTCTAGCTAGTATATATTGACCATGTCTTACATTTCCCTCATGATATACCCATTTTCCTTCCCTAGAAGACTGGAAAATCCTTGACCTTGACTCTACTTATTGTCCTAGTAGCCAGGAGGGAAAGATCCTAAGGGAGCCCATCGTCTTCTGAGAGAGGCTTCTGACTTTTCTTCAGGCAAAGAGGAGGAGAACCAGCTTGTCACATCTGCAAAGCCAGAAGAACCTAGAGATGCAAGGTTATAGGTCCTTTCCTCTTCCATCCAGGGCTGGTACCTTGGCATACCAGACCAGCCTTCACATAGAGATTGATCCTTGATACTTAATCTCTTTATGAGAAGACCATGGCTGGCCCTCTGCTTTCTTTACTGTGCCACCAAAGGAAGTAAAAGCCTCATTACATATTTTTCACAATTGGCTTTTATTGCCAATTAGTCACTCTTAGCCTTGCATTATCTTTATTTCACAAAACAATCTTATCAATAGTTGTCCATTTCCATTGCCCTTACAGTTACTAGTTCTTAAACAAACCATACACGGTACCAACTAACGGTGCAATTCACATTCATTCATATACCATCCCACTTCACCACCTGAGAGCATTTAAGTGATTGCATTTGTTAGCACAAGGACTGTGTTCCACAAGTCAATAATTCCATATTCCAACTGAGCAGCAGGTGAGCCATCTCCAAAGTCCTATCTTAGTTTCTGATTTCTTGGACCTGATATCCAATTTTGGAGCTTGAGTCTTTCAGGAAGTAGACTTTGACATGAAGATGAGCATGTAGGATGTTGACTATAGATCAGTCTTGGGATCAGTCTTGTGCAAAGGAGCAAAAAGGAAGCAGATTGGCAGAGAAGATAGTTGAACTCTGATACAGCCCCAAAGAAGGCTTCAATTCACTTCTGGTGGATCTGTAGCATTTGGAGTACCCTTTAGCATTGGCCCAAATTGAGGAGAGGAGGGGTCAGTATTTTATATTACTGTTCTATTTGGTCACTGATGTGGGTTGTCCCTGAAAAAAAGCATGACTGGGCAAAGTGTCACTTCAATAAAGACAACTTCCAAATAAGACTCACAGCTGAAGGTCATCTTCCTTCAGCAACTGAAAATTAGATTCTATGCCTGGGGGAGGAATCTTGGCAGTGCCACAAAATGTATCTGGTACATTTTGTACTCTAAGAATTATTATTATTATTAAAACTATTATTAGTAAAATAATGTGACTAAAGGACATCACTGTTCGTGAAGTGTTTTGATAAATTATATTTTCTCTCAGTAACTCTTGAGGTTGTATTATTATTATCTTTAATTTACAAGTTTTAGAAACTCTGAGGTTCAAGGAGTTTAAACTAATTCCTCATATTAACAAAAATATCACTCACTTAATGTTTGATATTTTGCACATGTGATATTTGTATGGCTATCAAAAGCTACAAAATCAGACTTCAAAGTTGCTTTCCATTGTACCATTGAGGGTTCTTATGTGATAAATAGGCCAAGAGATTCAATAATAAAAGCATAACATCACACTTTTTCTCTAGAATATGTGAGTGAAAATTCTCAAACTTTTCATTACAGCTCTGAGCTTTTATACCAGGGAATAATCATAAGAGTTGACACTCAGAGAAAGGTTAATCGCTAAATAAGTAAAAGGATTATTTTTGAAGTAAGTTTTTGACAGTTCTCGTGAGCTGGAGGGAGGCAGCTCTCTAAACTCTGAAATAATTTTTTTCTCTGAGAGTTAAACCTAAAAATCAATGCTTAAAGATTTAGAAAAATTAAACAAATTCATCATAGAAAGAAAGACTTATACCTAGGCCCATAAATTTTAACTATAACAAAATGAATGTACAGTCATAGTTAAAGGACAATACTGTGCCATATTAAAGGGATTACTTGGTCAAGGGAAGAGAAAACCAGCCGATTCAGCAGCACCAATGGCATTTTCAGGCCTACCTGGTCCCTAGCAGGGTATGTCCAGTCCAGAAAGTACCTGCTTAGGGCCAGTGGAAGGTGTACGTAAAAAGTGAAAATGTACGCTTTGGGTTACTCGGGCTTGTGATCACCAAACACCTTTACAAAAATAAACCCTATGCAGTGATGATGATGCTAAAATTCTACCAAGAGGGCTCCTGTGTCCCTTTCCCACCACCCCCCACCAAAAAAAGATTATCATGCCATCATGCCTTCTGTGCATGACAGTCAAAACATAGGGTAGAAACACGCCACCCACTAATTTTTTAAAATCTCAATTTTTTTACACTCAGTTTGTTCTTGGCACCTAGCTAGGAGGAGTAATTATTACCATGAGGCCTCAATGGCAGGGGGAGGCCATTTGCTTTGCACAGACTGATGGATGGGCTTACTCCAGAAAGCTTCCATTTCTGGAAGAATACACAAGCCAAAATCTGTATCATTCTCTTCTAAAGAATGATATTTTTTTCAGATCTTCACATAAACCCTGTTTGGAGAGAGACTATGGGCACACCACTTGACTGTCTCTAGAAATAGTAAGTGTCTAGGAACCTCTCTCATCAGGAGGCCCTCACTCTACCACAGCTCTATTTAAGAGTCTCTTAAGTTTTCATCAGAGAAACTTCTATTGAAGAAGAGTAATCACTTCAAAGAAAAAGTTTTTAATGACTGAGTGAATATATATACTTACATATGTGATCAAATTAGCTATCTTGCTAAGCATATTTTTGTAAAACCCTGTTATTTATAATTCATTTAAATGGGTCTGTAATATCTATTCTTATTATCTGGAGATGCTCACAATCAGAAGAAGCAAATACTTCTCATGGAAATAGAGAAAAGGAAAGGAGCAGAAGAAAAGGGAGATGGAAAAGAAAAGATAGAGTAAAGGAAGGACACAAGGAGCACAGATGATGATGATGATGATGATGATGATGATGAAGAAGAAGAAGAAGAAGAAGAAGAAATAAGAAGAGGAGGAAGAAAAAGAAAAGGAAGAAGCAGAGGTGTAGGAAGAAGGGGAAGAAGAAGGAGGATAAGGAAGAGGAGATAGAGGGACAATAATAGAGGGAGGAGAAGATAAAACAAAATTCCCCATTAGTAAGGAAAAATAGATGATTCAAGCAAAGTTTCTCCTTTGGGTCAGGAAGTGCACCAAGGAGGAGGTATCTATGAAGAATTATTTACAACTCCTCAGCTCAGCTTGTAGTCACTCATCATGGTCTATCATTAGCCAGTTCCTGATAAGAATCACTCTATACAAGCCATCTCAGCATTACATGGCCATAGACATCTTCCTGGGTGCAGTGGCCTGTCATACTCTATAGATGTGACCATCAAAGGCTATGTTCCTGAGGTGGCAGCTGTAGCTAATGATGATTAGAAGCCAGCCACAGTCTTTGGCTTCTTTAGCTAAAACTTACTATAATTCTCTTGAGGATTTCATTAGAATTCTAAATGTTACTCCAGTATTCTTCACTAAAATTAAAGTAATGCAATAAAATAAGTCAATCAAAAAAGGAAATATTTATTGCTCCTTTTTTGTTGCCTCCTCTATACTTTTTTGCATATAATTGCATAGCTTCACCTATCTTGGTTGGTTGGTTTGTAGGTGCCATCCACTCATAGTGACCCTCATAAGGTTTTCAATGGCTACTTGTTTTCAGGATTGTTTTGGGAGTGGATTGCCATGTCCTTCTCCCATTTTTGCAGTGCTGCAGGTCAAACCCAGGTCCTCAGAGAGGGTGGAGCAGCACTCTACCAATTGAGCTAAACCCCAGCTCCCTTATCTTAGTATATGATAATTCTATCTTAATTGCTTTTTTCCACTAGGCTGTAAGCTCTGTTAACATTTTTCTTTAAATTGCAGCATCATTAGACTCCAGTCCTTTGATTTCCTATGCAATCAAGTCAAAGCCCAAAGTTATAGTAAAATGAAACCAGACACTTTGCCCACCAGAAACTGCCAAGTAACCTCTAACTAGGGACTTTCCACTCTAACCAATCAAACATATTCTGTACTGCTTTCATTAACATCTTGTAAAAGTTTCTTTCTCATCATTTCTCCCCCACTTTTAAGCAGGAAAGATGTGGTATCACTTGATTCAGAGACAGTTAAATGCTCAAATACATACTCATTAAAGTTTTAATATGTCTTGGTTTATCTTTCAAAAGTTCCTTGAGGGGCTATGGAAAAAGACAAAGGGTACCTAAATGAGAATAATCAATGGCTACTTACCATTTGCTGTAGCACGGGAGTTGGCCACCATCACTTGTGTTTTGCAGGGCACTGCCTAGAGAGGTAGTTTGCCCTCGGGCTTATCTAGGCCCACTTGGAGGTCTGAGTCTTGTTCCCCGTGCAGTAACCTTTGCCCTACATCCGGGAACTCCTGGGTGTTGATCTCCCAAAGATGGCACTGGTGTCCAACTTCTCTCCTCAGACCCTGCAACACCTGATTGGCTGTTTCCAAACCACCAAATGGCTCCTGATTAGACCATTCAGGAACCACCCCTGATTGGTCCTTTTTACAAACCCAAATTTGCATGTCTCCCCTGATTGACCAAGGCCCATATGGAGTGGCAATCTCTGATTGATCCCTGGCTAGCCCCTGAAGGGGATATAAGGGCAGTGCATGGAGCAGTCAGGGTCCATTCCACCGACCCAGACAGAGGAAGCAATAAAGAGCTATGTTGAGCTGAGCACTTGGAGTAGGCATCTTCACTGGAAGAAAGAAACAAGGAACCACTGTGGGCATAAATCTCTGAGCCTGCCTTTTTCAAGGCTTTTCAGATTAGCCATGGGCGTAAGCCTCCTTTCCAGGTGATGCAGTTCTCTGGCGCTCGGCTCACCCTCACCAGACAGTGGGTCTTCAGTGGCTGGTTCCCGCTCATGGCCGGAGTGAGTCCAGTGGCAGGGCAACACTCCACAGTGTTTGGCAAAGCTCAAAGGCAGGCAAGGGAGGGGGGAAAGCTGCATAAAGCCCAAAATGGAAAGCTTCAGGTATGTGCTGGTCGGAGAGTTTTGGCATGGGACAGACTAAATAGAAGTCATGCATCTTATGTGATTGGTTTGGGGACGTATTGGGCTTTCTGGTTAGTTTTAAGTTAAAAGCAAAGGTTAAAAAAATCATAGGAAGGCTGGCAGTATTGACAATGTTCTGACTATTTGGGGCTGATTGCTACAGAGCCTGTGATTTGACGTCTGGCATTGGTTGTTTTGGAGGTTGTGGGTGAGAGTTCTATTGTCATCTAGAATCTGGCCATTGCTTGTTTGTACATTCATTCTCTTGGGGAAAATTCTGTCTTAATTGTTTTCACTGGATTCTATCAGGGTTGGTAAAGAATAGAAACTTAATAAATATTTGAGGACAATAAAGGGAGGGAAATATGGTCCCAACAGTTCTGAACCACGATTAGTTATGGTGAGCTGTCAGGGAAGGGGTCCACATAAAAAGAAATGTATAATGTCCCTCTACAAGTTTGAAGAATGCACACGTTTGAGTGGTATAACTTCATTACCTGAGACTCAGAAACAGCAGTGATGTCCCTCTACAAGTTTGAAGAATGCACACGTTTGAGTGGTATAACTTCATTACCTGAGACTCAGAAACAGCAGTGGACATCTTCCTGCCATGGCATGCTGCAGTCCAAGAAGAAGTCACTTAATCAGAGCTAAGCTACTTGGCAGCTACATGCAAATGGAAAGAGTCACAGTGATGTGCAGAAAATATTACCCTTCCAAACACAAAGGATGGTCTTTCAGGAGGTGTCCTATGGGACCAGCTGCTTCAATGTCGCAGGAAACACTGACAGCCCTGCCAGAAACTTCTGAAAGTCAGTGATGGACAGAAAGGAACAGCTGCCTCTAGGTGATAACTGTGTCTTGCTTTCATAAGCACTTGAGGTAGACAGGACACTCTCTGACCTTTCTCTCCAGGACCTTGGTGCTTCACTTGCACCAGCACATATGTGCATTGCCACTAACCCATACACATGAGAGCCAGAGAAGATTCCAATACATTCAGCATGATCTGAAGGAAAGAGTTCTGCATTTTTTAAAAATGAAGCCAACTCGTGCCTGAGGGACATGTGAGATGTCTAGTTGAGAAGTTGGAAGTAAGCCAGGGGAGGTTAGCAAAGAAATAAATTGTGTTTGAATTTCAAATTAGCATTTACACCAGTTCCAGACTTCAAAGGGCATGGATGTGAAGAAGAGGTAGAAGTCTGTGAAGGGAAATTATTCATCCTAATTGGAAAAGGACAGTCTTGAGGGATTCGTATTAGGGAGGCAGGCACTTGGGATCATCATAATCTTCCCCCTGTTTTTAGTTGAGCTATGTGGAGTGAAAAGCCATATCCCTGGGCATAAAACTGAGGACCTGAGTAGCTGCATGGCAGGTGGTGGTCACGGGCATCAAGAGACTTTAGGTTATAACTCAGAGCCTAAAAAAGCCAAGAACATTTTAATATCCAGTGCCTAGAGTTGTCTCAGCCTGCAGTGGTAGCCCTGTGGCAGCCGATCCCATCAGATCTCCGAAGCCAAGCAGGGTCGGGCCTTGTTAGTACCTGGATGGGAGACCGCCTGGGAACACCAGAAGCTTTAGGCTTGGGAGAAGGACCTGGCAACCCCCTCCCAAAAATCAATCTGCCATTGAAAACCCTATGAAAAACAGAGAAGCACTGACAATAGTGTTTCCCCTGTTGTACAGAGGGTCGCTATGAGTCGGATACTGACTCGACGGCACCTAACAACAACAAGAGTTGTCTCAAGGGGTTGGGGTTGTAGAGAGAAGTACAGAAGCCTACAAAGATTCTTTTTTTTTCTTTTGTTTCTTTTTTTTAATTGGAAGTTTTTAATGTACACCTTAATGTGATTCATTCTGACATGCTTTTCATTGTGACATTTCCATATATGCATTTTGACGTACATTATTCATATAGGTTCCCCCTTACCCTCTTGTATGCTTCCCCCCACACCCTCCCCATCTAAGTCTTCTCTATCATTTACTTGGTAATATTTTTCTATATGTCCTTGGGTTCCAGTTCTGTTTAAGATAGAAACTTTTCCTATAGTGAACTTTGTTATTATCTTGTCAGAACAATTGCATGCATTTTCTAGACTCTTTATATTGACGCCAGTCTTAGCTTTTTTTTTCCTTTTATTTTGATCCAACCTTTGAATAGGATTTTTCCTTCTTATAATTTTGATTCAGCTCCCACATATGAGTGAGAACATGTGGTGTTTCTCTTTCTGAGCTTGTGTTCATTCACTTAAAATAATTTTCTCTAATTCTATCCATTTTGCTGCAAATGACCTTATTTCATTTTTCTTGATTGCTGAGTAGTATTCCATTGTGTATATGTACCATAGTTTTTATCCATTCTTCTGTTGAAGGGCACTTTGGTTGATTCCATATCCTTGCTCTTCTGAAAAGTGCATCATTGAACATGGAGATGCAGGTGTCTCTGTGTATGATGACCCATCTCCCTTTGAGTAAATTCCCAATAGTGTTATAGCTGGGTCATATGGTAGATCTATTTTCAGTTTTTTAAGATACCTCCATATTGATTTCCACAGTGGTTGGACCAATTTACAGCCCCACCAACAATGGAAGGGTGCTCCCTTTTCCCCGCAACCTCACCAGCATTTGTTGTTATTTGTTTTATTGATCTTGGCTATTCTTACTAGTGTAAGGTGAAATCTCAGAGTTGTTTTTATTTGCATTCCCTAATGGCTAGGGATTTGAGCATTTTATCATGTGTTTCATGAAAAGCCTACAAAGATTCTTTAGGCATAATATCACATTAAATAGTGTCCTTCCAAAATTCATGTCTAACCAGGACTTGTAAATGGGGTTTTATTTGGAAATGGGACCTTTACAAATGAAATTAGGAGAAAATACCAATTTGTCTGGGCTCTAACCAAATGATTAGTATCTTTATAAGAGTGAAATTTGAACACAACCATAAGGGGAAAGACTATGTGAAAGCAGAGACAAAGATCTGAGTGATGCACCTCCAAGAGAAAGAGTGTCAAGAATTACTAACAACCACCAGAAGCCAGGACTGGCATTTAGTTCAGTTGGTAGAGTGCCGAGCTACACTCTCTGAGGACCCAGGTTCAATCCCCAGCACCGCAAAAAAATGGTGAAGGACATGGTAACCCACTCTCATAGCAATCCTGAAACAATCAGCCATTAAAAACTCTATGAGGATCCCAGGTAACACCAACAGGAGCCAGGAAGAGATGATGAAGGATGCTTTCCTGGAGCCTTTGGAGACAGTCTGGCCTTGCCAAAACCTTGATTTCACACTTCTTTCCTCTACAAGTGTAAGAAGATAAATTTCTCTTTTTTTAAGCCACCAAGATGGTGGTAAGAAATCTCCTAGGTCTTTCTTGCCCAACATCACTGGGAAAATGGCTCTGTAAACACTGCTGAGAGGTCAAGGTCAGAGCCGGCTAACTGCATAATGAGCAGCCCAGGAAGCCTCTGCACACAGGCATATGCTCAGGTAAACTCACCACCATGTGCTCCCAACATTCTCAGGGCTTCAAAATATCCACAGACTTTGAAAAAGAGACTTGGGACACAAAAGTACAATGTAGATGTACTGGCTCTGTAAGCAGCTCTGCAGAGACAAGTGAACTTTCTAAACCACCTTTCCTCCCCACTGCACCCCTACTTCTTCCTCTTCAGTAATGACAAAGGCCAATGTAAGCAGCAGGAAAGAAAAAGGTTGGGGGGAGTTAATTACTAATTACAACATCAGTATTGGCACTTGCCAAAACAAGTCCTCTAGCATTCCTGCCTATAATATACCTGTCATCAGTGAAAACACTTAAGGAAGCACCCTTGTTAGTCTTCTGTATGCTAGAAAAATAATTAGGTAATGCAAAGCATTTAACCAACATTTCCTGAATGAAAAAGAGATGACTCTCTTTATGTTCAATCCTTTCCCAGAATAGTGGTTTATTCCCTAGGAATAGAAACTGATTGCACTGCTCCCACCCCATGCTCAAATAATTAAATTACAAAATTCTATCCAAACTTAATCTTTTGGAATAAAATTTTTAATTTATAAACCATGGCTCTGACTGTTCCTGAGGTTGAGTCTTTATGTGGCCTTCCACATCTTCCTAGGTAGATTTCCTTCCAACAGAGGATGGGTTTGGGAAATATCAAAGAAAAACTGGATGGCACAGGGTTAAACAGGCAAGAAAGGTTTGATTCAAGCCTACTGCAGTAGGAGTCTGCAGCCATATCGCTATGGCATACGAGCCCATGAGATCTCGGAAGATAAAAGGGTTGGATCTGGTTATTACATGAATGGGAGATTGCCTGGGAACACCAGGTGCTTATATGCTTGGGAGAAGGGCCCAGCAACCCACTCCCAAAAGCAATCAGCCATTGGAAACCCTATGAATAGCAGACCAGCACTAACAATACTGTTTGATCTGTTGTATGAATCAGACACCTACTGGACGGCACCTAACAACATTACAATAGTTGTGAAGTCTGTTGTAGAAGGGGCCTCAACACTAGATACACAGGGGCAACTATAGCCAGGGGATGGAATGAGGGGACATATGGAAAATTACTGAAAGAGACTTGGTTAGGCTGAGGAAGGGGAGCCCCTGCTAAACTGGCTTGGCAGGCTCCTTGCTGAACTGGTCTGAAGGCCAAGGCTGGCAGCCCAAGGATGAGGCCTACATGTGAAGAGGACTCAAAGAAGCCCGAGTGACATTCACAGGAGCAAGTCCTCACCAGAAGGCACAGGCAAGGTCTGGGAAATGGACTGAATCCACCCCTCTTGTTGTTTTGTTTTCTTTTGGCTGATTCGGCAACTGCTTCAAACACTGCAAGATATAAGTTTATAAATTTTCCATGTCCATTTGTACTCATTGATATTTGTGAATTTATAGAAAAGTTATACTTCAAATAATGAATAAGCATCTTCGAGGTGTGACCAAAAAATACAGTGAATGTGTAAATTAAAATTTTTATTACAGTGAGAGACATATTGCCATTAACTCCCCTCAAAATACTCTCCTTGGTTTTTAACACAAAGAATAGACATGAATTAGGAAAATGCTTTCTCACCTCTATGCACAGGGACAGATAACACTCTGCCTCCCTTGGGACAGCCTCACATCCACGCTCTGACTCACTCAAGGTCAAGTGTAGGAGCCAGGCTTGAAGTCAGATCTCTCTGACTCCAAAGATAAGATTCTTTCCATTACACCAGCACTTCCCAAGTACCAGGCCTTGGCCATGGGCCAGTTCAAAATTAAGTTATAAGATGTCAGAGGCAAAATGAAAAATATAAGGACAATGATGTAGTAAGTGTTTGTAAAGCAAAATGAATTTCATTTAAGGCACTGTTCTTTTTTTCTGAGATCATGGTCCACTTCTGGTGTTAACAAATGTTCTTTCTATTATGTAATAACAGTGGCTCTCATAGCAATTACTTGGTTTGTTTGTTTGTTTGTGGGTTTGTTTTTAGTGTCCTTGCTTAGCAAAATTTAAAATTTGGCAAAGTTGTTTTGGATACTTTAGATGTGTGGAACTTCTTCAGCCTAGAAGCCAGGATTCCAGAAAAGAAAGTTCCTGTGAAAGGTAGAGAGTAATAGCACAAGGGAAAGCATCCTGGCTTCTCCATTCCAGTGTCCCCAAATCCACATTCATTTTAACTCTTGAAATTTGGAGAGACGTCACTCTGATTTAAAGAAAGGTTAGCATCTCTGTGATCAAGCCAGGAGGGAACCTGAGGGGGAGAGAATCAAGATGATCCTAAAGAGAAACAAAACAACCTCAGAGACTCTACTGACAAGGAAAAGGCAAAGGACACTTCTCAAACCAAGGAGAAATACTGACAATATTGCTCCTGAACAGAGCAGGCAGAATTACCATCCACTGTGGTATTCACCTATTTTTATCTCTCCCAGATCCTACATCTAGAGGGATAGTCAACCTTCCCCTTTCTTTTGTGCTATATGTGGAGAAAGGTCTTATTTCTCAGATTCTCACAGACTGGTTTTTAAAAGTGATTCTGCACCTTTAGTTTGCTTTGTTGTTGTTAGGTGCCGTTGAGTTGGCTCCAACTCACAGTGACCCTGTGTACAATAGAAAGAAACACTCCCCGACACTGTGCCATGCACAGGATCACTTTATGTTTGATCCCATTGTTGGAGACACTACCTTTCTTCTCATTGTGAGTTGTGCCACATCAGCAAAAGGAAGTCCCAGGGATTTGCACCATTCTTGTCATTAAGGCAAACTCTAATTTGAGGGGACAATGCTTCCTTAGTCATATCTTGAATGCCTTCCAGACTGGGAACTCCTTTTCCAGCACTATATTTGACAATGTGTCTCAGATATTCATAGGGTTTTCAATGGCTTATTGTTTTGGGAGTGAGCTGCTGGGTCCTTCTCCCTAATGTGTCTTAGTCTAAAAACTCAGTTGAAACCCATCCACCCTAGGTGGCCCTCCTGGGATCTGAAATATCAGTGGCATATCTTTCAACAACACAGCAACATGCAAGCCCCCACAGCATAACAGTTGACAAACATGTGGGAGTTTAGTATGTTATTTACCTTTAATAATAAAAAATATGTTCTATTTTTCTCTTTTGTCCACTTGCTTACTTGAAATAATAGGGGAAAAAGAAGCAGAGGCAGGATAATATCATGTTTGAAAGACTTACAATTTACAAATCTGGATATGTAGTGACACACATTAAGTATAACGCAGGGGAACCTCACTACCACTCCCACTCGTACTCATTGCAGAAACTCAACCACTTAGAATATCACAGCATTTCCATGATAAGGTGTTGGCTCTCTCAATCTTAAGCAGCAAGGATGATGGTCCTCCTTAGGTGGTGAAATGCACTGCTCAAAGGTCTTGGACTCCGTTGTTAGGGGCCATCAAATCAAGTCTGACTTGTAATGACCCTGTGTACAATAGAATGAAACATGCCCAACTATGTGCTAGGCACATGATCTTTTTTATATTTAAGCCTATTGCTACAGACTCTGTGTCATTCCATATGGTTGAGGATATTCCTCTTTTTCATTGACCCACCACTCTCCCAAATATGATGTCCTTCTCCAGGGATTCGTTCCTCCTGACTACATGTCCAAAATACATAAGATGCAGTCTACCCATCCTTGTTTCCAAGGAGTACTATGGTTGCACTTCTTCTAGGACAGATCTGTTAGTTCCTTTGGTGGTCCATGGTATATTCAATATTCATCTCTGGCACCATAATTCAAAAGCATCAATTATTCTCCTATCTCCCTTATTCAGTGTCCAGGTTTCACAACCATATGATGTGGCTGAAAATACCATGGCATGAGTTAAGCACACCTTTGTCTTCAATGTGACATCTTTACTTTTCAACACTATAAGAGGTCTTTTGCAACACCTTTTCCCAATGCAATACATCTTTTGGTTTCTTGACTGCTAATTCCATGGGTATTGATTGTAGAACCAAGTAAAGCAAAATCTTGGACAACCTCAATCTTTTCTCCATTTATCATGAAGTTGTTTACTGACCTAGTTGAAGAATTTCTTTTTTCTTGATGTGAAGGTGCAATCCCTACCAAAGACTGTGTTCTTTGATCTTCATCAGTAAATTTTTCAAATTCTCTTCACTTTCAGCAAGCAGTGCTTTGTCATCGGTATAATGCAGGTTGTTAATGAGTCTTCCTCCAATCATGATGCTACATTTTTATTCATAAAGTTTAGCTTTTCAGATTATTTTCTCAGCATAGAGATTGAAGAGGTATGGTGAAAGGATACAGCCCTGACACTTATCTTTCCTGACTTTAAACCAGGAAGTATTTCCTCATTCTGTTCAAACAACTACCTCCTGATCCATATACAGATTCTTCCTGAGTACAAATAAGTGCTCTGGTATTCTCATTCTTGCAATGTTATCCAGAACTTTTTGTGATCCACATAGTCAAATACCTTTGCATAGTCAATAAAACACAGACATCTTTCTGGTATTCTCTGCTTTTAGCTTTTATCCATCCAATATCAGCAATGATATCCCTGGTTCCACAACCTCTTCTGAATCTGGCTTGATTTTCTGGCAGTTCCCTTTCAATATACCACTGCAGTCACTTTTGAATGATCTTTAGGAAAATTTTATTTGCATGTGATATTAATGATACTGTTAGATAAGTTCCACATTCAGTTGGATCTCCTATTTGGGAATGAATAGGCACAAATATGGATCTCTTCCAGTCAGTTAGCTAGGTAGCTGTTTTCTAGATCTCTTGGCATAAACACCTGAGCACTTCCAGGGTTGCATCTGTTTTTTGAAACATCTCAATTGTTATTCCATCAATTCCTGGAGCCTTTGTTTTGCCAGTTCCTTTAAGACAGCTTCCACATATTCCTTCAGTATCATTGGGACTATAAGTTGAGGGCTAGGACATAGGTATTATTCCTGGGACTCATAGTTACCATCCAGCTACCTAAATCTCACCCTAGATTTTTATGCACCTGCTTGAGGGAATCCATTTTCCAATGTCCTTTTAAATTAGTGTTAGTTCTTCCATATTTTTTCCTAGGAATTAGCATCCTTGCTTATTGCTTCTGAAATATCTTATACAAAACCACTATATATTTAAAAGATAATACCAACGTTTACTTTTAAACCAAATTTTATTTTTCTTCTTGCATTTTTTCTTTCAATGTAAAGTTGGTAATCTTATTAACATTAGGCATTATCTTGAAAAGGAGGATTTATACTGGAGGTCATCTCAAACCAGGTTCCTGAAGCCATATGTTCAGAAATTATGACCCATTAGTTAACTGGGTCAGCTGCCTTTTTCTGTAAATATATTTTAATTGGAACACAGCCAGACTTATCCATTTCCATTTTGTCTGTGGCTTCTTTAATGTTTATAAGTATAAATTAAGTGGCTATAACAGAGATTATGTGGCCTGAAAAGCTGTAAATATCTACTGGCTAGCCCTTTGTGGAAAAAATTGTTGACATACACCTGGTACAGACTGACCACTATCCGAAAAGTTGGTCTGGCTAACCTTATGATATTTAAGTAATCAATTCTGTCCAAAATTTCCTGCCTAGACAGCAAAATGTTATGAGATCTGACACTTGAAAAAAATTCTATTTTTATGATTCAAATGGGACCAACATTATTATCTTCTAATGGGAATCCTCCAAATTCTTCTATATTAAGCATCCTTTCCCAGAAATCACTTTCAGTTAGAGTTCAACACCTATAATTTCATTGGGAGTGATTTTGATGGGAATATACAAAGATTAAACTTTAATCTAGACTTAATTAGAAAACTGGGATAAAACTCTAAATTTTGAAAGTTTTAAAACTAATCTAAAGAACAGTTTAGTTTAAGAAAATTTTCCCTTTTTCTCTCACAATAAGCCCACTGTACATCATACAGTAGTCAATAGCAGCATTTTTTTTCCTCCTATCCCTCTTAGTTTATTAGTTTGTAATAGGAATATTCATCACAAAAATTATCCTCTTGGCAAATATTTAAGTATGCACTAACTATAGCTGCTATGCCACAGAGAAGATCTCTAGGATTTACTCATCTTGTGTCCCTGAAACTTTACACCCTTTGACCAATACCATCCCACATACCCTCTCTCCACTCACTAACAACCACAATTTCACTCTCTACTGCTCTACATTTGACTATTTTAGTTTCTTCATATAAATTGGATCATTCTCTCTGGCTCTGGCTTATTCCACTTATCACAGTGCTCTCAAAAAATCATCCATGTGGTCCTAAATGTTAAGATTTCCTCATTTTTAAGGCTGAACAATATTTCATTTTAAACAAACATGCACACACACGTGTCACATCACATTTTTAAAAATCCCACCCAACCATTGATGGACACCTAGGTTGTTTCCATCCCTTGACTAGAGTGAATAATGTTTCACTGGACACAGGAGTGCAGGTCTTTGTTCAAGTGATTGGTTTCATTTCCTTTAGATATATATCCAGAAGTGATATTGCTGAATCAAATATTACTTCTTTATTGGTTGTTTCGAGGAACCACTCATACTGTTTTCCATGGTGGCTGTATGAAATTACATCCACCATATGCAACGGTTTCCTTTTCTCCACATCCTTGTCAATACTTACCTTTTGTTTATTCATTAGTAGTCATTCTAAAATGTGTCAGGTAATATAGTGGTTTTGATTTGCCTTTTCCTGATGACTGGCAACAATGAAGAACTTTTGACATATTATTGATTATATGGGCATCTTCTTTGGAGAAACTTTTATTCAGTCCCCTTCTCTATTCTCTAATCTGGTTATTTGAGATTTTTTTTGCTATTGAGTGGTGGTGGTAGTGGTGGTGGTGGTGGTTGTTGGTGGTGGTGGTGGTGGTTGCCATCAAGTAGGTGTTCCACTCATAGTGACCCTATGTACAACAGACCCAACTCTACTGTCAGTGCTTCTCTGCTGTTCATAGGGTTTTCCAGGGTGGATTGATTTTTGGGAGTGGGTTGCAGGGTCCTTCTCCCAAACCTGCAGCACCTGGTGTTCCTTAGCGGTCTACCATCCAAATACTAACCAGGCCCAAATCTGCTTCGTTTCCAAGATCTGATGGGATTGGACACCACAGTGGTACAACTGCAGGCTATTTAGTGGTAGTGTGTCCTTAATCAATGCAATATTTCTAGGCTGAATCTGAAATCAAATAAGAAGCACTTGGTATTAATTTGCATGAATAAAATAACTTGTTCTTGATGGTTCTCTCTTTGCTGAATAAAAAGCAAAGAATGGGGCAATGAGAAAACAAGATGT
>VMDO01006447.1:0-50000 GCA_007922755.1 Pedetes capensis
ATTGTCCGATAGTTTGCACATTCAGTCGGATCCCCTTTTTTGGGAATAGGCACAAATATGGATCTCTTCCAGTCAGTTGGCCAAGTAGCTGTTTTCCAAATCTGTTGGCATAAACATGTTAACACCTCCAGTGCTGCATCTGTTTGTTGAAACATCTCTATTGGTATCCCATCAATTCCTGGAGCATTGTGTTTCGCCAGTTCTTTCAAGGCAGCTTCCACTTCATCCTTCAACACCATTGGTTCCTCTTCATATGCAACCTCTTGGAATGGTTGGTCATCTACCAATTCTTTCTTGTGTAATGACTCTGTGTATTCTTCCCATCTTCTTTTGATGTTTCCTGCATCATTTAATATTTTCCCTGTAGAATGTTTTACTACTGCTACTCGAGGCTTGAATTTTTTCTTCACTTCCTTAAGCTTGAGAAACACAGAGGGTGTTCTTCCCTTTTGGTTTTCTGCCTCCAGTTCCTTGCACATGTCATTATAATATTTGTTTTTGTCTTCTCAAGCTGCCTTCTGAAATCTTCTGTTTAGTTCCTTAACTTCATCATGTCTTCCTTTTGCTTTTGCTGCTCGACGTTCAAGGGCAAGGTCCAGTGTCTCTCTTGACATGTAATTTGGTCTTTTCTTTATTTCCTGTCTTTTTAAGAACTTTTTGCTTCCTTCTTGAATGATATCTTTTTTATATACAACTTTATGAAGCATAAAGTAATAGAAAAAAGGCTAACTCCGTTGAAATTGACATACTGAGCCACATAAAAACCTGTCCTCTATACTGTATGATAACCTGAGCTGTTTTTGTGGGAACAATCATGTGGTTAGAGTCATTCTCCATGAGTATTCTTCATCTTGGTGGCTAGTGTGGCAATTTATAATCCAGACTCCATAGCAATAGCATTCTTCTTGAATTCTGGCCACATGAGGTGAGCTTAGGCATCCCAAAACCATGGGGCTCATTGAAGTCTTTCCCAAATACTGGGAAAAGATAGCTCATTATAAACGTGCTCACTAATAAAAAGTCATTTTTCTGTCATTCTGCCGAAATTTATAGCAAATGGGATTCAGAGGATTACTGCATGAAGGAAATGTCAATGTTAAATCTATAGATGGTCCCTTTAGTACCTCATGTCATAAATTAAAAGCAAGCGTGAGTGAGAAGGCTTGGTGAAGGGGAAAATAGCGAGGCACCAGGCTGATTTCCGTTTACTTTTCTTTCTGGACCACTCATGCTTGGCCGCTTTCACTCAGCCCTTCCCCCAGCAAGAAGGCCCCACATTTCTGTGCGCCTTCAGCTCTTCTGGCTGCCTGGGCAGTGCTGTTTCAGCAGCTCACTGTGAGTCTAGCATCAGGTGTCACAACTACTAGGGTGACTGGGTTAATGGCTGTGCTGTTTTCCCTGGAGAAGCAGGGACAGACAGGCCTGCCTTTGTCTCTGCCAGGAGAGGACTGAATTTAAAACTTCATTGCAGACAATGTGCCTGGGAGCCCTGGGGCTTGGTCATTTGGCCATTGCTTGTTCTCTGCTCTGCCACCAGCTCAGTCAGGAGGAAGGAGCCTGGGGCCCCAGTGCATGGCCAGGCACTTGCTTGCAGGAAGGAGAAAATGTCTTTCTTTCTTGTCTTCATGTTGAGTTCAGGTTTGGTTTGAGTCCCGGAAGTGAGGCCTGGGAATGAACCTTCAGCGGAATCTCCCGTGGTCCCTGCAGTCCTTTCTCTGAGCTCTCAGCTCATGGGAAGCAGGAGAGGGGATTCAGACAGTGTTTGCATCTTTTTTCTTTCCCTTGCCCATCCCTCCCTCCTCAGTGGCTCTGACCTAAGGATGCTGGGCACTGATGCTGAGCGGGCCTATGTGTATTGCCCTCTTATTGCTACCTTGTTGGCCAGGGTGACAAAACTGCAGCTAGTGTTCCCTGAGGAAAACTCTGATGCTGTTAATGCTGTCTTCGTTTTATGCACAAGTAAACTGAGGCTCAAGAGTTTGGGTAACTTATGGGCTGAATTGTGTCTCCCACTAAAATCACACGTCGAAATCCCAACCCCAGGGACCTCAGATTGTGACTACCTCCAACAACAGGACCTTTGAAGATATTATTGAGGCAAAATGAGGCCATGTGGGTGGACTCTAATCTAATATTACTTGTGTCCTTATAAATAGAGATTAGAACACAGACACACACAAAGGGAAGACCACATGACCATGCAGGGAGAAGACAGATATCTGTCTACAAGCTAAGGAGAGGCCTCAGGGGAACGAGCCCTACTGATACCTTCACATTGGACTTCTGGCCTCCAGAACAGCAAAATCCTGACTTTCTTTTGTTGAGACCACCCAGTCTGTGTCACTTTGTTATGGCAGCCCTCACAGACTAACACAGTGACTTTCCCAAAGCTACACATAAACTGAGAAATCTGACTATAGAAACCACTTTTTCACTGCAAACTCCATAATTAGTCTATACTATGTTTCCAGTAAGACAGTGAAGCATTAGTTCATAGGTTGAGAGGACATGTTTTAAAGGTGGTACATCTCTTTCTCCTTTCATATTTACTGACAGATTTTGAAAGAAGTCACCCTCAGAACTGACTTCATGCTACTCTTATATCTCCAGTTAGCTCCAGGTGAGCTGTGAAAATTTCAAAGCAAAACTTACTTAATTTTTGTTTAATTAAAGAAAAAAAAATCCCACAACGATGCAAAACAGCTTTTGGTTTTTAGGGGCAGAAGGTAGCTTTCAGGAAGCCAAACAAACAATTAAGTTTGGAAACTCCCCAGTGAGTGGGGCTTTCTGGTGCTAGAGCAGTGGCCAGAGGCCTCTCAGAGAAGTGGAGTAATTCTCATTCTCCCAAAAGATTGAGACCCTGGGGGAGCATCAAAGGTGAAGAGACAGGGCAGGAAAGTGGTCATGGGGTTGGGTGTGGGCTGAGAAAGGTTGGGGGGTTGGGAAAGCCACATACCTTTCTTTTCCTGGCTGCAAGTGCTGGGTACAAACTGGCTGAGCCAGAGTGGGTGTGGGCAGCCCTGTCTTGGCCATTCCCTAGGTAAGCAAGGGGACCTACTTGTCGGTCCTGATCTACTGGTTGAGAATGCTTGCCCTGGAGGATCTTACACAACTATGTATTCTGTTTTCCCAAAGACAGAACCAAGAGAGAATTGGGACTTCATATCAATAAATCAAGAGACCCCAAGCATGAGGATTAGAATGTTGGGTGTTTCCAGGCACAGTTGGCTTTCTATTTCTAATGTCTTAAGAAATTCATTCCATTACTCAATTACCATTTTTTTCCAGTTTATAGTAAGCAGGATAAGCCCAGTCCTCTGATTTTAACTGTAGATACAGTTCACAACCTTTTTGAATTTTCACTGGATAGAGTTAGTTCCTTCTATATCAGACTTTTTATTTATTAATTTATTTTTAAAAAATTACTCGGATTCTTAAAAAAAATAGTCAACACCAGTTTGTGTTGCTTTCATGTAGGGAAAAGAGAGGAGAGAGAGAGAGAGAGAGAGAGAGAGAGAGAGAGAGAGAGAGAGAGGGAGACAGAGAGGAGGGAGAAAGAATAAAGTCTCCATGTCTGGTGGAGGTAAGGAAATGGAAATGTGATCGCAGTGGCTAGTCTAAGTGAGCTGTGACCTTGAGTATAATCAATAGCCTGCTTCCTCTTCATCAGGCAGAGCCGAATTCCACCTGTTTTTTTTTTTTTTCCAGCAGACACTTACCTAATGATATTAAAATTTTAATTGATTATGCTTGATGTTCTGAAAATTGAAGCAGCCCAAGTCACACTCAACCCAGTCGCCCTCCAGCCGCCATTGAATGTGGCTGCGACAGCTACAAATAAATGCTGCCACCTACAGGGCAGAGTGGGAATGCCGCAGCCACCGCCGTCAATCCTCAACCTCCTTACCTGTTTCAAACCCACCTTTCCAGCGCTTTTTTCCCTCTCCCTTCTTCGTACCTCAGAATCTGGATCTGTTAGAACGTACTGATTTTGCTTGAAAATACAAGGAGAGAACTTTGTATTCACTAAGGAAAAATTCTTTATAATGACTGTATTCATAAAAACGCTACATACAACAGACTAAACACTACTGTCAGTGTTTCTCTGCTATCCACAGGGTTTTCAATGGCTGATTGCTTTTTTGGAGTGAGTTGCTGGGTCCTTCTCCCAAGCCTACAGCACCTGGTGTTCCCAGGGGGTCTTCCATCCAAGTACTAACCAGACCCAACTCTGCTTAGCCTGTGAGATGGGATGCCACAGTGGTATGGCTGCAGGCACTACCTATTGATAGTGAGATACAAATATTGAAGGAGGAGCCTTGAGAAGATAATACTTAGATACAGAGTCTGAACTAGTAATATACTTTATGCTTTAGTTTTCTTTTTTTCTCTCTTCCTGTTTTATCAGAAGACGAGACAACAATGCTTCTCCCTCTCAAATGTCCCTTGATGTGGTTTAAATCATGCTCAGTGGCCTCAGTTTGGGTTTAGGAAGTAGACGGTGGCCAGCACATGCCACTGTGGGTTAGTGCTATTAGAAAGTGAGAACTTCTGTTAGATTGAAATGAGTTCACACCCTGAGTGTTAGCCCTGTCGCAGATGAAGTGGATTCATTCCCTGTGTTCACATCTGTGAAGTTGCTCACTGTGGTTCCCAGGGCTTTGCCCTTTAGCCTGAACAGCTCCTGCTTCCTTTACCTCCCCCATGGACCTGATTCCTCCTCCTTGTGGCCCCTGGCCACCTGCCTTTCTGGATGTGACAGCTTGCTCTGGTGCTGTGTGCTAGCACCATATTGGCATTGTCCTTCCTCAGGGTCCTGAACAGACCTGCCTGGCTCCTGCAGGATTCTGTGAACCCTGTGTACTATTCTCTCCAGCTCAGATACCAACTTGACCAGCAAAAAAGAGCACTTAACACTGTGTTCTGAGGCCACGATTAAAAACACAGCACAAGTGCTCATTTGGGAGAAACGTGGTAAGGGTGGGTATGACTGATGGGCTCTATGGCACTCTGCCTTCTGCCCTCAGAGAGCAGCAGCCACAGCACAGGTCACTGCTCTAGTGAATGTTGGTTGTGCCCTTCTGCAGGGTGTGGGAGGCCACTTTTCAGGTGGAAGAAGAAAGTTCTCTCTTTTTGCAGACTGGTGCAGGAGGTAGTGTCTGTCTTTGGGATTTGAGTCTCTCCTTTTGGCACCCCACTCCTCTTATTTTGGAAGGCCTCATCTCTGCTGTTGAATTCAAGATCCTCTATTCTTTTTCCTCTTTAAACCTATGCTGAGTAGGTGAGCATGGCACTCATGGTTAACATAATCCAAGGGCTGGGGCAATGACCACTAGCTCAGGGTGATAATGGAGTTATGAGTTTGCCCACAGTGATTATGAGGGTTCTGTTCTTGGAACATGAAACATGAATACTAGTTTGGTGTAATCATATGCTCAGGTTAAAATTCCCTTCCAGGGAAAATGTTATAGATTTGCCTACTGATCTGTGCTGTGTCTGAGCTCTGTTGTGGTGGTATTGGGGGTTAACATAGACCAACGTTTCTGCTAGAGCTTTTAATTATGCATAACCACCACCACACTTTGTTCTGAGGTATCACTTTCATCCGAAGCTCAAAGTGCTCTTCAAGCATTATTAACTCATTAAACCTTGCAACACTTCTGGGAGGAAGATCGGAGGCAAGGTCATTAACCCATTTTCCAGACAGGGACATAGAGGCACAGACGATTTCAGCAACTGCCCTCAGATTGCATAAATCAGAGTTGGGTAGAGAACAGAGCCAACTCATGTTTCACCTCCAGTCTACCACTTGGAACCTTCTCTCATCCTATGAAAGTAAATAACACTTGGATCTTGAGAATTGTCCCTACTTGTTTTGTGAATATTAGTATAGAGCAACATACTGAAATTTTGCCAAAACCAATATTTTTTTTCTTGAAATGAAAAACCTCTGTTCCTTAAGGAAAGAGATGTGTATATTATCACTAAAATAAAATTGAGTCACATTTAGAGCTTATTCTAGTGTAGACCCTTAAACTTTTCATACATAGAATCAGGAAATTCCACTTGGCCAAGCAGAAATGAAACTCGAACTTCACAAGGGTTAGGATTCAGTGTGAAACTGAGAAGTGCTAACATCTGTCTTTTAAGTTTGACAAACAGCCTCCTCTCCTTGGCTTCACTTGAATGCAGGCTAGTTTCACAAGACCTCACTGTGTTTCAGGGGAGCTCCTGTGTGATCTGGGTGGGTGTCAAAGGGGATAGTTAATGCTCATGGAGCCCCTGAAAGCCTGGGACCTGAGGTCAAAGGTCTCCAGGGACCAGCTTGAAAGGCAGAGCAGCAAATTCAATGGGAATTTCTGAGTCTCCTGGGCCTTTGTGTTTATTTATGATTCATTTATTTATTCAACAAACATTTATCAAGGATCTTTTGCATGCTAGTCATTGGCTGGGTGCAAGCAATTCTAAGGTGAATAAGACATAATACTCATCTTTTATCAGTTTGGCATCAGGGAGCAAAGATAAATAAGCAAGGGAACAATTAGTTTATTAGACAATGTAATCATAAAAATACTTACAAAGTGTAGTCAGGATGGATTTGCTTGAATGGCCCAGAGAAATCTTCCAGAAAGTATTTTTGCTTGTTTGTTTGTTTTTGAGACAGGGTGGCCTTGAACTCAGGCTTCTTTTGCCTCAACTTTCTGAGCACTGGCATTATTGGCATGTGCCACCAGATTGGGCTGAAAGGTATTTCTTAAAGGTCACATTGAAAGTGAGTCTGAAGGATGATAGAGTTTGTTGAGGAGATCACTGTGACCACACTTTCAAGGGTTGTTTATTTGCTGAAACTTTTTAGGATTGTCATTACATTTCTAACAGCAGCAAGCATTCACTGAATTTCTAATGTATGTAAGCCATTATTCTGGGTTGTGGGAGGCAAAGACACACCAGAAATGATTCTGATTCTTCAGTAAATTATAATCTGCTCAAAAAAACAGAGTATACTTAAAAAGACAACTGGCAATATAATGTGGTGTTTTGTTATTACCACTTCAGATCTCAGACAGTAAGCACAATAGAAATCCAAAGAAAAGGGGGTTGTTGTTGTTGTTAGGTGCCGTTGAGTCGGTGTCCGACTCATAGTGACCCTCATAGGGTTTTCAATGGCTGACTGTTTCAGGATTGCCTTGGGAGTGGATTGCCAGGTCCTTCTCCCATTTTTGCAGTGCTGGGAATCGAACTCGGGACTTCAGAGACTGCAGTGCAGCGCTCTACCCACTGAGCTAAATACCAGCCCAAAAAAGAGGCAGTAAATCAGAATGCTGGAATTAATCGCTTATGGGAGAGATGGAGACTGACAGTCTGTTTTCTGCTGCTATAACAGAATAGTACAGACAGGATAATGTATAAAGAAGAGAAATTTATTTCTCATAGCTCTAGAGGCTAGGAAACCCAATATGATGGTACAAGCATTTGATGAGGCCTTCTTGCTGTTTCATAACATGGCAAATGGAATCAGATGACAAGATCAAGGGAATATGTCAGCTTATGTCTCTCTTCCTTTCCTAATAAATCCACTGATTCCATTGTAGGGGCTCTCCCTGATGACCTCCTTTAACTCTGTTTACCTGCAAAGGAACCCACTGTCAGATACTATTGACATGAATTTGATGATTAAGCTTCCAGCACAGGAACATTAAAACCATTGCAGGCCTCAGATAAGAACCTGTGGTGCTCATCAGGGGAGGTAAAGGAGAGGTTCTAGGTGGGGGTGGGGAAAGACTGAGAGAAGAAGAAGTGGGGCATGTTGCATTGACCAAATATTGAACATTTAGCTAGATGGCAGGGATGATACGAGAGAAATGGGGTACAAATATGGGGACAGGCAGGGCTATTTGCACTTTATGAGGGTGATTCATGGTGTGGCTTTTCTCCTTACAGCAGCTGATGTGCCTAATCCTCACTTAAGTCTTTCCTAGAAAACTGCACTGCAGCTTTCAGACATCACTTCCAGGATAAAAAGATGAGCTCTCATTTTAGAGAACTGAGAGCTCCCACAGAATTTTGACTAGGCCAGTCCAATGGTGAGGGTTAGGATTTGTTGCCAGCGACTAAACACTGAAAATAGAAGGAGTTTCAATAAAGAAAAGTTTTATTTCTCTCTCATTTAAACTTTGGAAGTAGTCCAGCAACAGCATCAGGGTCCCAGCTCCTGCTCTTTTGTTACTCTACTGTGTTAGAGTAAGGTAGAATCAATGAGGCCTCAGGTTTCGGTGAATACCAGCGGCACAAACAATGCCTACACTTTTTCCATCAGGAGGCAAGAAGGGTGGGAGATTGTATATTTTCAGGAGAGTATTCACCTTTTGTATATCTTCTATAGAAAAATTACTATTCAGACCTATTGCCCATTCTTAAAAATTGGTTTATATGCCTTTTGGTTATGAGGTTATAATTCTTCTTTATACACATTCTTGATACTTGTGCCTTACCTGATATATTATTTGCAAACATTTTTTCCTGTTTTGTAGGATATGTTTTCACTTTCTTTATAGAGGACTTTGAAACACAAAACTTTATAATTTTGATATCTAGTTTATCTATTTTTCTTTTTCTTTTGTATCATTTATGGAAACCATTGGTTAATCTATGATCCCAAGTCTTCTAGAAGTTTTAAGTAGTTTTAAATTTCCACAGTTAGATCTTTGATCAGTTTTGAGTTAGCTTTTTTGTATGATGCAAAGTAGTGGTCCATATTATCTTGTTTCATGTAGCTATCCCATTGTTCCAGGAGATTTGAGAAAAGATTACCTTTTCTTCATTTAATTCTTTAGGCGGTCTTACCAAAAATCAATTATTATAAATGTGAGGGTTTGTTTCAGGGCTCTCAATGTACTACATTGACCAAAATGTCTATTTTATGCATATAGCACATTGTTTGGATTACTGTAGCTTTGTAATATGTTTTGAAATTCCAACCTTTTTTTTTTTTTGATGAATTTTTTTTTTGATGATTCTGAGTCCCTTGACTTTCCATATATACTTTGGGATTATTATGCCAATTTCTGCAAAGAAGTCAGCTGGGATTTTGACAGGTGTTATGATGAATCTGTAGATTACTTTGGGGTATTTCTAATCTAGCAATAGTATTAAGTCTTCCAGTATGTGAACATAGAATGCCTTTTCATTTATTTAACTCTTAAATTTCTGGCAACAATGCTTTGTGGTTTTCAAAGTATAAAATTTTACACTTAGTTTGCTAAATATTTCTAAGTATTTTATGCCTATGATAAGTGGAATTATCTTAATTTTCTTTTTTGTTTGCTCATTGTTACTATATAAATACAACTGATTTAAAAATATTTATCTTGTATCTTGAAAACTTACTGAACTAATTTACCAGTTCTAATAGGCTTTTTTGTTTTGTTCTTGTTTTTTTTTTTTTTTTTTTTTACTGTGGTACTCTTGTTGTTATTAGGTGCCATCAAGTCGGGTCTAACTCATAGTGACCCTACGTACAATAGATGAAACATTCCTGGACACTGTGCCATCTGACACTATTGTCAGTCCTTCTCTGCTATTTATAGGGTTCTTAATGGCTGATTGCTTTGAGAGTGGCCCACCCGGTCCTTCTCCCAAGCCTACAGCACCTGGTCTTCCCAGGTGGTCTCCCATCCAAGGACTAACCAGGCTTGACCCTCCTTAGCTTCCGAGATCTGACGAGATTAGATGCCAGAGTGGCATGGCTATAGACTTTCTGTGGTACTAGGCGCGTTGAATCTGGAGCCTTGGGCATGGTAGGCAGGTGCTCCACCACTGAACTGCACCTTCAGCCTCATTTTTTTTTTTTTTTTTATTGTGAGACAGGATCTCACTAAGTTGTCCAGGCTACCTCTGGCCTTGAACTTGAGATCCTCCTGCTGTAGCCTCTGGAGTTGCTGAGATTACACGTGTATGCCGTTGTACCTGGGTTTCTAGTAGGTTTATTTTTATTTTTATTTAAAAAATTTTTTTAGATTCCTTAGGGATTTCTATATACCAGGTCATATCATCTGTGAGTAGAGATACTTTTACTTCCTATATTCTATTCTGTTCCAAGGGCTTTGCCTCCATAAACTTTTTTCATTTTTATTTTTTGTGGTGCTTGGATTGAACCTCAGGCCTCCTGTGTGCTAGGCCTACATTCCAATCTGGATGCCTTTTATTTCATATTTTTGCATAATGGTCCTGTCTGGGAATCATAGCTTCTCAGGAGATGTCATGGAGCCCAGGGAAAAGCTCCCTGCCCCTCCCAAGCTCTTCATTCCTAAATGCCATGACTGTGTTAAGCTATCATCCTGACATCTACTGCCAGGTTCCTGAGGGAAAAACATAGGAAAAGGAGAAAAGAGGCATGTGAGAGGGTGAAGAAAGAGTAGTGAAAGGAGGAGGAGAAAGGGGAAGGAGGGAATTGTAGAGGAGGAGAAAAGGGCAGCGAATGCTGTGGCTCTAGATGGCCTCAGGAGCTGTGTGTGGAGTCAGCGATGACAGAGGCCTCCTTGTCACCAGGAAAGGCAGGCAGTGGGGGCACAGCTTAGTGAAGGATTTCACGTTGATAGAGGAGTTTCAGATTCCTTATGCAGGATAGAGAGCTTCAGAGAAAATAGCATCAGGCTGCCAAATGATGTAATGTAGGTTTCCACATAAAAAGCCACGCTGTCGCTGTCAATGGGCCTGAAATGATTTTGAGCCAGGACCAGGTGCAGTGCAGCACTGTTCGGTTTCTTTGGCCAGTGGTGAAGGCCTGAGTAGAAATGCGGGGTAGCAGTTAAGAGGTAAGCAAGGAGACGGAATTTTAATCCAACTTGCCCTACTCCATAGGCTGCTCTTTGCTGAGGGCGAAAGTAGCCTTGAGGATCACTGATCAGTGATTAATTGTTCAGTCTCTGGGCGAGGGTGCTTATTTTAAATTGGATAAACTGAGGGCAGTTGGATCCGGAAGAATATTGGTATCTGGAAGAAGTACGATTCTTCAGAGAGTTTGAGGTGAAAGTAAATATCCTTTGGGTATGTGACTTTTTAAAGAAAATTAATCAGAAAGTGTGCATGTCAGAATGTAGGCAGCATAAGGCTGTGAGCTGTGCCACTTCTGGAATAACAAAAGGCAAAGAGGACCCTTAAGGAAATGGGCTGGCTTAGAATTATGAATCACTGAGCCCATTTCTTATAGTGATTAATGATGAATCACTCTTTTAACTTTGGATGAAATAATAGGCTGCGTCTGAGGAGCTCCATTAATCATCATAAGAATTAGGCTTGTGCCAATTCATTACTGCAGGGTCGACATGTGCTAAACAGTTGAGTCGAGTTTCAGGAAGGGGTGAACTTTAGGCAAGGGCTGGCTTAAAAGAATGCAAACATTAGGGGTCTATTCTTGCCTGGATGGGTGGGGATTTATGAGTGGAGAATAGATCCTATTATATCATTCCTCATCTTGACCCTTCCTCCAGAAGCTCAACAAAACACCAACTACAAAGTCTTTTGACTTTTTGGTATTCCAGGTCATAATACATTAGATAACAAACATACATCATAAAATCTGATACTTTTATCTATTTTTCACTTTGCATGTTTCCTGTATTGAGAAAGTGATTGACTATCTCCCAGACATCTAGACTTCAGCAGGCATGAAAGTAAGCAAATTTAGCCTATTGTTCTTCCTTACAGGGCAAAATCATCCTTGCCAAATTTTTGCTTTTCTTAAAGCTTCGTATAGATAACGAAAACCTGAGCTATAGGCAGCAGAAGGAAGAAACCTGGTCTATATATAAAAGAAGTGAGACTGGATTCATCAATTGGCCAACTCCAAGGCCCCTGAGCTGAAAAGATGGTTAAACGGTTGTTCTGACAGATTTAAACTGATGTATTTCAAAGATACATAGAAAGTGTGTATGTCTCTCTTGCAGCAGAAAGGATGGGAAATCCAAGAGAATTTCATGTACTCCTTGACTCAAACGGATGTGATTTTCATAAAATAAGAGAAAAATCCACCCAGGTTGCAAAGGACATGTTATTATGTCTTAATGTTATTAGTTCGAAGTAATCCTTAAGACTCGTGAAGCACATTCAAATCATCATTTAAAGCTTGACTTATCTTATGTTGTTTGTTGTCACATGCCATTGAGTTCTGTCCAACTCTTAGTGCCCTTCATAGGGTTTTCAATGGTTGAATGTTTTGGGATTGCTCTGGGAGTGAATTACTATGTCCTTCTCTTATTTTCACAGTGCTGGGGATAGAACCCTGGTCCTCAGAGAGTGCAGAGTGGAATGCTACCTACTGAGCTAAACCCTGGCCCACTTTCCATATAGGATACATCCCCCCCCCAATCAAAAGTAAATTGGCAGAGGCATCTGTCACAATTTGAATCTAAAATGTCCTCCAAGGGTTATGTGTCTGAATGCTTGGTCCCCAGTTGGTGGTGCTGATATGGGAGATTATGGAACTGTGGGAGGCAATATCTAGCTTTGTAGAAGTATGTCACTGGGGAGCAAGCCTTTAGAGGTTTTTATCTGGAGCCCCTGTTTTGGTCATTCTCTTCTCTCTGCTTTTGATCCTGACATGCCATGGCATATTCTTCCATGGGCCCTGCCACCTGCTGTCACCACATCTGCCCTGCTGCCATTATGGACTGATCCTCTACCTGTGAGCCCCCAATAAATATTTCCTCCCATATGTTTGCTTTGGCTGGTTTCTCTGCCATGGTGACATACAGGGGATTTAGCTAAGTTGGTAGAGCACTGCACTGCAGTCTCTGAGGTCCCGAGTTCGATTCCCAGACCGCAAAAATGGGAGAAGGACCTGGTAATTCACTCCCAAGGCAATCCCGAAGCAGTCAGCCATTGAAAACCCTGTGAGGGTCGCTATGAGTCGGATACCCACCCTACGGCACCTAACAACAACAACAACAATACAGCATCTTAGGTGAGAGTGGAGGCTAGGGTCAAGATGATAGTATGCAGCCAGGGACATTAGTACTTTCCAGATCTCAAGCATAAGCAGTCTCATAAATGCTTGTAGAGACTGTAATTTTCAAATAAGTAAGTTAAAGCATGTTTCAAGTCATGTTTCATTGTATCTGTTTTCATGTGTATTTCCCCAAGCATAGCACATTAAAAATGCAACCATTTTTATGTAAAAGTTCCCAGAACACCCCCCCCCACACTCTGTTCAATAATTTGAACAGAGTTCAAATTATTGGCCCCCAGGAGTTTCCTTCCATTTGTTTGTTTTTGTTTTTGTGGTGCTGGGGGTTGGACCCAGGACCTCGAGCTTGCATGCTCTGCAAGTGCTGGACCACTGAGCTGCACCCACAGCCCATTTTTTCCTTTTTGAGACAGGTTCTCACTAAATTACACAGACTACCTCTGGTCTCGAACTTTTGATCCTCCTGTCTCCGCCTCCCCAGCCGCTGGAATTATAGGCGTGCGCCACCACGACCGGCCAGAAGTTTCCTTCTGTAAACCGGCTGTAGTCCCCCAAGAGAGTTGGTCCTTCTTCTGCTGTGCCACTGCATATCTATCTCCCTGTAGGCTACAGTGGTTTCATATCATGGCGTCATCTGCCCATCTACCCATTAGAATGAGAGGAGATCCTCCATCCTCAAGTCCTTACCTTTACCAGTTCTTTAGAGTAATGGGTGGGGTGGGGGTTTTTGTACGTTCTTGATTGGCTGAGGTTTGTTTAATTGAACTGTATTTAAACACATGAAGCCAGTACCAGAATCAAAAAATGGTACAGGCCATGAATGGAATTCTCTAGAAAACAAACAAATAAGGCACAAAATAACTCACAAACATACACCAACCATAGGTGCGTGGCTAGCTATTAACTTTAACAGCCAAATGAAAGATTTCCAATAAAACTGAAAAGATGAAATACAGGAACGAAAGCTTGACATTTAAAAAGCACTTAGAGTGAAGGCTCAAGCATGTTTTGGAAGCCTTGACCAAAACATTCCTGAGAACAGCCTCTCATACACATCGGGGAGGCAGATAATAGGGGTGGGTGGATGGCAGATTAGGGCAGTCAGTGTTGAGTTCAGGCCTGTGGCTCACACCAGGAAGGAGCTGCTGACACCTCTGTGTAGGTGGTGGATGGCTTTGGGTTTCTGAGCCCTGGGCAGGTTGACAAGCAGCCCAGTTGCAGGTGGCTTGGACCAAGACCCACAGAGGTTCCTGGATTTTGTTCCCCTGCATTCCAAGGAGATACTGCTATGGAAATTTTATTGGCTCAACTTCCAGGTACTGTGAAGCTCATAGATAAAGATCAGCCCGACTATGCTTTCTGGGGCCTTTGAATACATTGAGAAAAAAAGATGGAGTCTCTCGTGTCTGGATGCCTTAAGGTGAGTAGAGCACTAGGGTCTCAGTGTTGGTTGGAAGAAATGGTGAATGCATGACTACATGTGATGGCATGGATGATAGGAAAGCTCAGACCATGGCAACCCCAAATTTCAGGAAAGGTGTGTGGAAGCAGCAAATGGCTACCTTCCTTTTCTCCCATGATTAGTCCTGTTGGATTTTAGACACTGCCATTATTTCCTCATCTCTGTTACTATGATAAAGCATTATCAGATAACAACAAGGAGTACAATTTGAAACCATAAGCAGTGGTTTGCAAATTAGAGAGAGTGAGAAATTAACTCTCTAAAGATCAAACAGGACTCATGTTAGAAACTTTCCTTTTCACTGTCAAACCTAATTTAATGATGTTCTTAGTCTATGAGGACTCTTAGTTGGTTTGGGCTGCCACTACAAAATACCTTTTGCTGTGTAATTGATAAACATCAGAAAGTTATTGCTCACAGAACTGAAAACTGAGAAGCCCAAGATAAAACCACTAGCAGAATCTGCGTCTGATGAGGGCACATTCCTCATAGACAGTGCCTTCTTAAGTTGTGGAAGGGGTGGTTGTGCGCCCTTGGGTTTTTTTTTTTTTTTTTTTTTTTTTTTTTTTTTTTTTTTTTTTTTTTTTTTTTTTTTTTTTTTTTTTTTTTTTTTTTTTTTTTTTTTTTTTTTGTGGTACTTGAGTATTGAACCTATGGCTTTGCATGTACTTGGCAAGAGCTCTACCATTGGGCTTCACTCCTAGTCCATTTTTCATTTATTTTTTCATTTTCAGTTAGGGTCTCTCTAAGTTATGCAGGCTACTTCTGGCCTTGAACTCATGATCCTCCTATCTCCAACTCCCAAATTGCTGGGATTAAGGTATGCACCACTGCATTGGCTTCTTTTATAAGGGCACTAATTTCATTCATGAGGGCTCCCCCACAATATGATCTAATTACCTTCAAAAGGCCCTGCCTCTAGGTTTCACCATATGAGTTTTGAGGGACACAAACATTCAGCCCATAACAAAGGCTAAACCAAAGATAGTATATAGTTCTCTGTGAAGGCAAATATCTGCATCCCTCATTGCTTGGAACAACATTATTTGGTACAAAGCTTTTATGTGCTTAATTGAGCTGGAATGTCACTTGAGTATCTTTGGAAATATTTCCCCCATTCTTTGCAGTTTTCAGAGTTCAAATTATTGGCTTGAATCATGCATCATTGTGAAACATATGTTTTTATGGTCTCTCATTATTTATAAACTGAAATTTAATTCATTTAACAAATATTTATTGACTGTTTATATCAAGCACTCTTTCAGGCACTCAGAATTCATCAGGGAACAACCCAGATAAAAGTCCCTGCCCTATATTTAATGCAAAAAAAAAAAACTTCAATATTAGCATCTTATATACTGGAATAGCTAAATTTCTCATTTACAGTGAAAAGATTGACATTTAGCACTTTTCTATGCCATTCATTAGGGATGACTACTTAGTTGACTTTGTAATTCTGGTATCCTAAATCTCTAAATGGCTCCTTACATCTCTATTGTAATCAACTTCAATCTCTGCCTCTGTGTCTGTCAATACACACACACACACACACACACACACACACACACACATCAGATACTATGTATATCTCCAAGAACATTTTGAAGAAAGAAAGTGACATATATGATTATACTTAGATGTGTAAGTCTAAATAATGCTATTAGAACTTCCAAGGAATCTCCTAAATTGTAACCAGACTAAATAAGAATCCTAATCCAGGGACTTTTTATCCTGACTTTTATTTCTCCTTCTGGTTGTAACCCCTGCAGACAGATATGTCCATGTATACCTGATTATTACAAAACTTAGCCCTGAGGCTGGGTTTCATATTTTAGAAGGTTATTTCTTCTTTGTTGACATAGGCAATCTCATCCCCTCCAAGTCAGGGACCTAAGTGTGGTTCTAGGTCAGCTCTCCTATTTCAGATTGCTCATCCCTGTTTGATCTATGTTGCCTTATGCAGGATAAGGAGCTGTTGTGGTTTGAATCTAAAATGTTCTCCAAAGGTCATGTGTTTGAATATTTTGTTGTCATCGGGTGGCATTGTCCTGGGAGGTTATGGAACTTAGGCAGGTAGGAACAAGCTTTGTGGAAGTGGGTCATAGGAGGAAACTGTGAGCCCCCAATAAATCATTCCTCCCATAAATTTGTGTCTGTTGTGGTCTCTGCCATAGTGATGCACCAGCTAACACAGAAAATTTGTACCAGAGAGTGGGGCTGTTGCTGTGCAGAAACCTAACCATGTAGTTCTTAGGTTATTAAAACTTGTGTTTAGGAGGCATTTGGAAGAGTTTGGAAATGTGGGTGAGAGAAGCCCCTGGGATGCTGTAAGCAGAGCTTAATGGAGAATTCTGGCGAGAGTTTGGAAGACAAGAAGGCTGCTGAAAGGGTTCCGAGGACTTCAAAGGAAAATGAAGACTCTTGTGGGCATTGGACTAGTGGCCATTGATGTTGTATTCTGGCAAAGAGCCTGTTTGTGATCCCCTCTTGTCCTAAAGATTTGAGTGAGGCTGAATTCAAAAGTAATGGACTAATTAACTTGGCAGAAGAAATATCATGGGGGAAGTATAATGTTAAGGTTGTATGCTGGTTGTTGCTTGCTGCTTTTAGCCAAATTTATGAAGAAAAAATGGCAGAGCAGAAGGATTTGAAATATGTGGAGTTTGAAGAGGAAAAAAGATGTGGTGGTGAATATAAGTTTAAAATTGCAAAGAGAGGTAACTATTGAAGAAATAAGCACTGTTAAAGGTACAATAGGAGAAATACCCTTGGGGCAAAGAAAGAGTTGACCAGAGTTGTGTACCAGGGTCAGATACTCTGTGGAGAGCCCTTGAAGGTCTGGTGTATGAATCTTTAAGGGTGGAACATAAGCAGCAGTGAAGACCCAAGGATGTTGGAGATGCCAGGATCATGAAACGTCTGCCAAGGAAAGTTACTGGCTATGGGTGGAGCTAGCCCAAGAGGATCATGCGAGTGGAGCCACTGAAGCCTGTTTGAGTCCAGATCATGACAGATACCAGATGGCTGACTTGAACTGACAGGGTTTGTTTGTCTAACAGGATATCTGTCTTGCTTCAGACTGATCTTTTCTTTCTGTGCCCCCATTCCTCTCTTTTGAAATGAGAATGCTTACTCTATGTCACTGTATGTTGGAAGTACGTAAACTGTTATTTTTCAGGGGCCCACGTCTGAGTTTGCCTGGAGTCTCAGTGGATACTTTGGACTTGGACTTTTAAACACAATTGAGACTGTCAGGACTTTGGAGACTCTTGAAGTTGGACTGAATGCATTTTCATTATCAGATGGCCACAAACCTTTGGCAACCATGGTCACAGTGTCATGGTTTGAATCTAAAATTTCCCTCAAAGGTTATATGTTTGAATGTTTGGTCCTCAGCTGGTGTCACTGTCCTGGGAAGTTATGGAACTTTGGGAGATGGGACACACCTTGAAGTTTACTTCAGATCTCTGGTTCTGGTCACAGTCTCTGCTCCTAATTTGTCATGGTCTGAGGTTCTCTGCCAGAGATCATTGCCACCAGCCCTGGTGCCATGCCTTCCCCCTTCTATGGACTAAAATTCTGTAACAATAAGACCCAATAAATCATTCTTCCCCAAAGTTTGTTTCTTAGCTTCTCTGCCATGGTGACCTACCAGCTGACTAACACAGTATCCCTCCCTGCAAAAGCAAGACATTCTACTTCACCAGATGCCTAATGGAAGCAAGCAGCAAAAAGGGATATTTTTCTGTCTCCTCTAGGACTCATATGCATTATATATATCTACTTGGGATTTCTCTTGAATGAAGCCTTAGCCTAAGAACCCAGTGGGATGGGAGAGAAAGATTTTGGGGTGGGCTAGGGGTCCCACTGAAGAGTGGCCAGCAGAGGCTGCTGTGCATTCTGGCTGGAGATGATACTTGGGTCTATGTTCTACTTGTGCCAGTTATTTCTGTGAAACTTTCCACTTTTTTCGTTTGTAATATAAGGAGGACATTTTTTTAAATATCTCATTCACTGAATTTAAAGGCAGGGCTGGGTCAAGTTCAAAGTGGAGATGTGCTCACTTCACTATCTTTTTTAAAAAAATCTCCCTTTATTAGTAAATGATGATGGGGTACAGAGTAATACAGCATTGGCTTTTTCCATTATGCATCCTTTACATCACTTCTGGCAACACTTTCATCACCCTACAAGGTTTATGAAGCCTTATGACTAATGTGTAGTAAAACACAAATGCATATCTGGCTTATACTCCCCTATTTTTCCAATGTACTCACGAAGTTGCACTGTTAACATTGAGATCATCCTTTCCCCTTTCTTCCCTCCATATTGACCTCCCTCCCCATCCCACCTTCCACAATCTTCTCCTCCCTCTGCTGGTTCCCTCCCTCCTTCTTTCTATTCTTTATATTGTCTCTTCTCTGCTAAGTTTAATTGTGCGTTTTTAATATATCCATTTATATATAGGATTTTTTCTTCCTTTAAGTATGATTCAGCTCCCACATATGAGAGAGAACATATGATATTTCTCTTCTTGAGAGTCTAATTTCTTTTAAAGAGTCTGGATGGACAACACTGGAACCGACCTGGGTTGAAAAATTTATCACCTAAAAATATGACATCTAGTTAAACTGTAGTATCAGATAAACAACAAATACTTTTTAGTTCTATATAATACACAAATAAGACATAAATGTTCTATAGAATGTATAATAAAATAAATGTAAATATTGCTTACCAGTGGGGGCTGGGATTTAGCTCAGTTGGTAGAGCGCTGCACTGCAGTCTCTGAGGTCCCGAGTTCAATTCTCAGCACTGCAAAAATGGGAGAAGGGCCTGGCAATCCACTCCCAAGGCAATCCCGAAACAGTCAGCCATTGAAAACCCTATGAGGGTCGCTATGAGTCAGATACTGACTTGATGGCACCTAACAACAACAACAATATAAAGGTAAATATTTTAGTATAAATATTGTATGGGACATGCTTATACAAAAAGTTGCTTCATTGTTCACCTGAAATTCATACTTAGGTCAAAAGGCACAACAGCTCTACCTTTACCTTTATGTCCTTCACTGGCTTGGCACATGCCCTCCCAGCTACCCTGAGTGTAGGCTGCTAATGGTCATAGCTGCCCCTTTCTCTAGGGCCTTTGGCTGAGTGGGAGCTGCCTCACCTAGGGAATGAATCCCTTCTCCCACCACCACACCACCAGTAACTGGCAGAGAGTATTAACATTGTATTACTCTGTACCCCAATGAGAACCCTTAACAATGTTAAGGAAGGCAGGCTCTCTTCCCTTCAGGAGGGACCAGTCGGTGTGTTGTTGGGTAGCTTCCCTGGCAGCCCAGGCTGCGAGAAGGCTTCAGCCAGCAGCACCTTCTGCCAACTGTCTTCTACCCTCCCCTGCTTACTTCTCTCCCTTTCTGAGACTTCTTTCAATTATTTCACAGAATACCCATCTCAAGCTTTAATCTCCTTTGAAAGCCAATTAAAGCCACCTATCAATGAATGTGATTTTCACCCTTCCTATGATTAAAAAACCTTCTAAACTCCTAAAACCATAAGTAGGATTTATTTTTTAATTTTTAGAAATTTAATTATAGTAAAAACAACACAGCATAAAATTTACCATCTTCACCATGTTGCAGTGTGTGGTTTAATAGCATTAAATATGTTCATACTGTTGTGCAACCAGTGTCTAGACTGTTTTCCTCTTGCAAAACTGATACTCTGTACCCATTAAGCAACAACCCTCCATTTCCTGCCTCCTTCAGCCCCTGGCAATCACTCTTTTACTTTGAATCTCTCAGAATTCGACAACTCTAAGTAGTTTATGTAAGTAGAACCATATGGTATTATAGATTTCAAAATATTTCATTGAAATTTTGCTTTAAATTGTATGAAATTTATAGATTATTTTCAAGATATTTGGCAATTAATTTTGCCAAATCTCCTCAATTAGAGACCTCATTTTGTAATGACAGAAGTTTTTTCAAATCAGTTCTGCAGATTTCTTGGTGAATATCATCTAACTATTTTATGTTTCTGTTTACTTTTATGAATAAGAACTTCACACTATGAATAAAAGCTTCCCATATTTCAAATGACTTTTGTAAGGGACAAGAGAAAGAAAAACATAATCTATAATCTCATTGTCTATGATAACCACTGCACTATTTTAGTGTGATGTTTTTCATTCTCCCCACCCTCCACAGAGGTTCCTATGTTTCTTCCTCATACACAAGTGTGTAAATGTTTTCTTCTGATGGTAAGTTCCTAGAAAAAACATGATCTTGGTGTATTAGATTCATTAAAGTATGCTTGATTAAATTTGCTCACATTTAATGTGGAATTCCCTGCCTTTCTATTGTAGATGAGAATTAGACTATAATTTTCTCTATTTTTCAGTGTACTTATAAGACTTTATATCAAGGTTCTCCTATGATACGGTTAAATAATTGTGTATATTTTAATACTCTATAAAGCTTTGGCATAATTCAAGTAGTCAGAGAGAGAGAGAGAGAGAGAGAGAGAGAGAGAGAGAGAGAGAGAGATTACATTTTCCTTAAAAGTTTAAAAGAATTAGCCAGTTAAAGTCTTGCAGAGAACACAACATATGCATGTTTATAAGAAATCAGAAGTGAGTCTTGTCTCACTTTCCCGAAGGATTTAGGATAGAGATGAGATTCTAACAGAATCTGAGTTTGAGAGTTAGAAAATATTAGAACTGGTGGAATCTCACACTGGAGAAGCAACAGGATCAGCAAACTTTGAAGCTGAATTTGGGTCCTCATGCCACCGGCAGAGGACATTGAGCTCACTTCTGTGATTTTTCCTTTTTTAATCTGTAAAATGGGGGATAATCATACCAACTTTCAGCTAAGTGATCATGAGTCAGCTGAGGGTTTTGTCATTGGTGGAGCATTTGCCTAGCAGCTCCTCCTTCTGCCTTGACTCCTGTCCTGCTTTGGCTTCTGGGGCATTAGAAGCTTTGAGACACAGAAGCAGTCCTCACTGTGGTTGCCCTTTATAGGGGCAGCCTCAGGAGAGTGCGGTAGGCGTGCCTGGGTGACCACAATGACAGTTTGGCCGGTGAGCACACAGGGACATCGCTGGAGACTTTTAGAGATACATTAGGGGGAGTTGTGGCACTAAATGAGGGACCAAAGGTCTTTGGGAGCAGCAGAACAAAAGAATAGGCAATTTGGGTTTGCATAGTAAAAGTGACCTTGTTTATATTTGCAGGTTGCTCAGCCCCAGAGCATGCCCAGATGAAAAAGTCATGTTTTGAGAGGTGCAGATGAATCAAACAACACTGAGAGCAAAGGTGAAAAAGATAATTTTTGAGGGTGGTGGTTGGGAGAGCCATGTGGCAGAGCCTGCCTTTGACTTGAATTTGGTAATTCCACCTGCAGGAGTCAACTTCATGCTCCTTTATCTGAGAGGTCACCGAGATGCCCACAGTTCACTCCATTTGTGCAAAAGGGGCAAGAGACAGAAGAAAAACAAACTGGTTTCAGGATGTTTTTCCAAAAAGCACATTTCAGAGTGAGCTACCTTGCAGTATAGTGTCATAAGGCAGGGACGACCCAGATTGCCTCTCCTGTACTCCACTCCCCAGCTCCACCCCACTCTGGATCACAGCTGGCATGATCTAAGAGGGAAAATATATGGCATATTTATGACAATACATGATTCTTAATACCCTTTTCAATCTCAGAGTTTATTAATTCTATAATTTGAATAGAATAACAATTGAACATGCTAAAATTCTGGGCTCTTATCCATAGAAAAAGCCAAGATACCCTAAACTGAATATTTCAAAAGGTGTCAAGAAAGTGGGTAGGAATAGGGAAACTAACAAAAGTACTAAAGGCCTCTGACATGTAAAAGAGCCATTCACATAACTGTGTATATTCTTTACACCAGCCTTCAACCAACTTTCTGTGAAAAGGGCCAGGGAGTAAATATTTTAGGCTCTGTGGGCCTTTAGCAGCTATTCACCTCTGTCCTCATGCTGTAGAAACAACCATATGTGATTCAGAAATGAATGATGGTGGCTGTGTTCCAGTAAAACTTTATGGATACTGAAATTTGAATTTTGAATAATGTTCACATGTCATTAAATATTCTTTGTTTCTTTTAGTCATTAAAAGAGGTAAAAGACTATTCACAGCTTTCAGGCCATGCAACAACAGGTGGTGGACTGCAGCTTTGCCAATCTCTGCTTTACCCATACAAAGACCTACCCACTTTATGAGCCACTACATAGCCTGTTGGTAGTATCAACTCCACACATAGACATGCAATTAGCTGGTGTTGCTGCACATGCCTATAATCCCAGTGATTCTGGAGGCTGAGGCAGGAGGATTATAAGCTCGAGGCCAGAGGCAAGTGGAATAATTTAGTGAGATAATAAAAGAAATTAAAAGAAGGGGCTGGGAGTGTGGCTCAGTGGTGGAGCACTTGCCTAGCATGCATGAAGCTCTGTGTTCAACCCCCAGTACTGAAAAAAAATTAAATAACCAAAGAGCTTGATGCAAATTCAGCAAGGCATCATCCATAGCAAGTTGCTCAGAAAGCTCTCCAAGTTTTAAGCCAGCTAGATCTTCTACACAATTGCTTTCAAGTAGTGATTTCAGCAGAGATGATATAAGACCAGATTCCTAAATGAAACTACTCTTGTAGTTGATGGTTCAAAAGAAAAAAAAATACGGTTCAAAAGAAAAAAAAAATACAACTATCAGTACTATCAGTAGGGGTGTGTGTGTGTGTGTGTGTGTGTGTGTGTGTGTGTGATGCTGGGGATCAGACTCAGGTTCTCCTACATGTTAAGCACGTCTTCTACTACTGAACTACACCTCCTGCTCACAAGGAGATTCTTGTACTAATAAACTAGTATTTATTAGCAAGTTAACTGCTAAACTGCATTTCTTCCTCTTTGAGCAAGATGATGAAACTACCACCTCATACATTGTACTGAGGTTTAGAAAAGTGACTACAAGTGAAGCATGTATTTGCCAAGAGTTCTAAAGTGGCTAAAAGAATTCTTGATTTAGGAAATATCTTAGAGACATTTAGAGAAAGTGAATAAAAATACTTTTTACCCCTTTCAAACCTCAAGGTTTATCTTTTGTTTCTGTACTTTCAAAGTGACACTTTCAAGTCCCAGGCTAGTCCCTACAACTCCATTAAACATACAAAAATAAAAACAAAGATCTTCCAGGGGTTTTATGTCAGTATAAGATGGTGCTGGAAGATCAGAAAATGCTCTTTGAGCTCTGAAAAGTCTCAGGAAATTTTCCGCGTTTTCGTTTTCAACCATTGAAGGTACCACACAAACTGAATACTAGTAACTTGAGGAAAAGATTGTACGTATTTTTCCCAGGAGACATTTTTGGAACCAGTCCAGCCATCGGTAAGGGAGAGATTAAAGGGTAGTATTTAAGGGCACAGAGCTAGCAGAATGGAGCCTAGTCTCAAAATTCAGTTCTATTACTTACTGCTCTGTATTAGTTGGGCTGGGACTTAGCTGAGTTGGTAGAGCACCACTCTGCAGTCTCTGAGGTCCTGGATTCGATTTCTAGCATGGCACAAATGGGAGAAAGGATGTGGCCATCCACTTCTGAGGCAATCCCATAACAATCAGCCATTGAAAACCCCATGAGGGTTGCTATGAGTCAGATACAACTCAAAGGCACCTAACAACAACAACTGTGTTAGTTACATTTTTGTTGCTGTGACAGAATGCCTGACAGAAACAACTGAAGGGAGGAATGATTTATCTTGGCTCATGGTTTCAGACGGTTCAGTCCATCACTGCAGGGAAGGCATGGCTCAAAAGAGCAGTTCATATCATAGCAGGCAGGAAGGCAGAGAGAGCTTACAGGATGGATCAAGGGATAATATATCCCCAAGGTACTGTTCCCAGTGACCTCCTTCCAACCAGGTTGTGGAAACTCCCAAAGTTTCCACAACCTCCCATAGTGGTACCACTGGCTGGGGACCAAGTATTTAAATACATGAGCCTGTAGGAGACATTTCATATTCTAACCATATTCAAAGCCTCTATGACTTTGGACAAGTTACTCTAAACAATAGTGTTCTAAGGAGTAAAATGAGGCTAATGATAGCTATCTTTCACCATAATTGTGAAGCAAAATGAGATATTGTGTGCAAAGCATTTAGTACAATGTGTGGTACCTAGTAAGGGTTAAACATGGTTATTTTTATTCTTTTAGCTGTTGGGTTTATTATTTATGTGTATGTATAGAAATGTGTGTTGGAATATGTTTGAGGAAGAATCACTGAAATGTGTCTTGTGGCACTCATACCGACATAGAACCATTCTGGGAAATCAAACTCTCATGTGGACATTGTGTTTCAGTCATCAGGGTTTTGTAGAAGAATCAAAATTTGATTGAACAGATACTGTGGTCTGTGAAACCAAAGAGATGTGGAGCATTTCAAATACGTTCTTTGCTGCCTGTCAAAGCAAAGTATACACAAAAATAGCAGGGCAGATCATAGCAGAAAACACACTAACTAACACAGAGACTTTAACACTGTTGGATATACATTCTATGGCTTATGCTTGCTTAAGATAGCACAGAATATAAATTTCTGAGAGAGTTATAGTGGAATAAAAAGTGCATAAATATATGTAAACTACTCAAATTGGATGTGTTGCCTTCTAGAAGAAAAGAAAGCCAGTAAAATAAAGACACTGAAATGTAATTGTTGTTGTTAGGTGCCGTCGAGTTGGTATCCGACTCATAGCAACCCTCATAGGGTTTTCAATGGCTGACTGTTTCGGGATTGCCTTGGGAGTAGATTGCCAGGCCCTTCTCCCATTTATGTGGTGCTGGGAGTTGAACTCAGGACCTCAGAGACTGCAGTGCAGCGCTCTACCAACTGAGCTAAATCCCAGCCCACTGAAATGTAATAGTAAGACTAAATGAGGTAAAAGGGCAAAATTCAGAACTAAGACACTAAAGTACTCACAAATAAAAGAAAAAAACTTGAACATTGGTGAAAATCTCTTTATTTAACTGCAAAACCCTTTGAAGAATCTAAAGCCATTTTCTTCAGCAAAACCTGTGTGGTAGTCAGGTTTCTGCTACGATTAAGAAATTTCTGAGGTAGAGGGTTTATAAAGAGAAAAGATTCATTGTAGTCCACAGTACTAGAGGTTTCATTTCACAATTGGTTAGTCTTGTTGCTTTGGGCTTGTGGCAGTACAGCACATGGTGGAACAAAATCATTCACCTCATGGCTGAGAAGCTAAAGAGAAGGAGGAAGGTGGCTGAGTTCTCATAATCCCTTTGAGGGCACGCCCCTCACCGGCGGGAAGATCTCCCACTAAGGCCCCACCTCTTAAAAGTTCCACCATCTCCAATAGCTCTACAGGTAGGGGTCAAGCCTTTAACACATGAGGCTTTGGAGGACATTCCATGTCCAAATTATAGCAAGCTGTATCTGGTGGTTGACATGACTAATTCTAAATCTGTCTAGGCTTATAAGTACAAAGCAAAGTAAGGAGAAAGACCATAATGAAGATACTGGCAGGATTTTTTTGCAAGCTCTGGTACTGCAAACCATCCAGCTGTAAGGCCCAAGGAACGGTAGCTTCATCAGTGATACTATGGCAGTTCCTGGCTGAGCAGAACACTAAATAAGATCCCTTCTCAGGATCCTGACAATTGTTACAAGATTCAGACTATTTCCAGGTACTCAGGCTGGAAATAAAACATGTCAGGGAACCCTTCAAACACATTTTTCTGGCAACTTAGTGGCAAGTCTTTGCAAATGAAGCAATTTGTTTCTCTTTCTTGCTGAATTCTATTTATGAATTCCTCAAAACACATGAAAGACATTGGCCTATATTAAGAAAGAACAAAAAATAGCAAACCAAGAAATGACAGGCTATGAAAAGAGTAAATAACTTGATCTTATGACTTCTCAGAAGACTATGAAAGTGATAATGCGTTCCCACCAGTGGGGTCAATTCAGAAAAGAAAGGTGATAAGATAGTACTAATTACAAAAGCGAAGGTGCTTCTGACCAGCTTCAACCCTGACCCAGGTTGCTGGTTCCTTTGCTGAAAAAGAATGACTCTATCATGGCTCTAAGTACCAAAACCACAATTTTCTGTACTCTGTGAAAAGTTTGTGGTTTCTTCTGCTTTCACATTTTTGTCTATTTTTCATAAACTAGTATAGATCCATGAGATAGCTATTGCTTAAAAAAGTTTATTGTTCAGCCTTCCCTTTGTGGAAAACAAACAGACAAAAACTATTTAAAAGTAAATTCCACAGTGACTTTGTATTTTAACTCTTTCTTTCTTGACTTAGGATAGAAATCGCTATGACTATCTATGACTAGGAAAAGTAAGTTATAACAAGTGTATTTTTATGTAATAAGCAAAAAAGTATATATTGTAAATTTGTTTCAAATTGCTCCCCAATTTTCATTTCTAACCACAAATATTTCAAAGAAGAACTTTAAAATGTACATATTCCTCATGACTTCAAAATCACTGGAAATAATATTTTCTTTATTATTATTTTAACAGGAAATTTTGAGAAGACGTACGGCAGGCTGATTTCATTTTCTCCTTTCTAGAACTTTATAGATTTCAGTGGACTGATGTCCACAGGCTAACCTTACTGAGGTCAGACGTGTCAGGTGGAAGAGACCATAGCTCTCTGCTGGGCCAGGGTTGACTTCGTGTGGGCTTCTCATCCGGTGTTTACCCTGAAGCTCTAGGTTCACTTTGGAACAGCCTGATAAGCAAATCAGACAAAAAGAGTTGGAGAGAGTGTAGCCGGGGAAAGAGGAGATTGCTTCTTTCTTTTCCTTCAGCACCAAACATAAAAAGAAGAAAGAATGGGCTTCAGTCTGATTCTCAAAAAGGGTTTAAAAATGTTTTGTTCCGGCACAACAAAGGCACAGAGACAAAAAGGCTTACCTTCAAAGCCATAATTGTCTATCCTAAAACAACAACAACAAAAAAGAAATGGATAAGAATCAATCATTAAAAAAGTCCCTGAGAGTTCAGTCAAACATGCGGGTAGTGAGCAGTGAGCAGGATCATTGTTGCCTTGTGGCTACACGCTCACGTTCAGATCTTTGCAAAAGAACAACACTGTGAAATCCAAAATCATGAGTGAGTTTTAAAACAATGCTTCCAATTAAAGCAATGAATACGTAATCAAACAACAACACTGAGAAAGGCTTTAAAAACATGCAAAGTACTTCATAGGAGATTCCAGGATTAGTTGCTGATCATTCCTTGGAACTGGATGAATTGGTTTCAAAGTCGTCACTTGTTTGACGGGGCTTGATAGAATTTCTTTGTCTTAAAGCTGGTTTGCGCGTGTCTAGGCAAGGACTTCATTGCTTATAAATGGAGCATGCTATTCTCACAAGTTTGATCAACATTTGTTATTTTTCTTTCTTTCTTTTAAAAAGAGCTATTTTTAATAGCTATTTTGTCTTTCCTCTTTTCTAGTCAAGTTTGTCTACTTTCTCTAAGACATTAAACTTCAGTGTACTACTTTTGTTCCTTCAGACTCGGTTATGAAAACCCCAGGTCCCTGCATTTACCGCTTCATGAACTCACAAAACTGACTATGACTGTTGGCCCTCAAATTCCTCATGTGTTAGAAGGCCACACATTCATCTACTCATTTCTTTAAAACTTGGGAATATCTCCAAGATGTAGGGCATTAAATGCCCAGAGACAAAGATGACACTGTTCTTGCCACCACTGGTGTTGCTGTAGTGGAGAGATGCCTATATAAATACCATTGATGTCCTGAGATGTTGGCTCACACACCAAGGGAGCAGGCTGCAGTCAGCTTACTTGGGGTGAGAGGTACAGGGAACATCAGCAAAAGCTGGCTGAGGACAGCAGTGCTTGTGGAAGTAATTGGTTCATATCACAATAGCAAGCAACCCTGAGCTAGGTACTGGGCTGAGCACTTGAGGGACATTTCATCTTAGCTCCTCAACATGCTTCTTTGGTAGTTACCACTATTATCTATATCTATACCACTATTATCTATCTATAAATCAACAAGGGAGTTGAGGCCTTCAGAGATGAAGCAACTGCTCAAGGTCACACACTCAAAATGACAACCTCAGAATTCTACCTTAGCCAGTAGAATCCAAGTCTTTTCTATTTAACCAACCACTAACCCCCTGTTCTGGGTTTGGCATTGGAAGCATTCAATGTTTGCCTGGCTCCTGCAGGGTGGCAGTAGTCCATGTAGCTGTGAATGGTGCTGGGATGGAGGGAAGGGAACAGGACATGCCATGAGGCAGTGAGGCTCAGAGTCAGGCACAGCAGGTATTATGCACGTGGTTACTCAAAACTAAAACTAAAACCATGACATCAATTCAGGTCCTCCTTTTGGTTTGTCTTTTCCAGGTAATATTTCTTTCCTGACTTTGTTCAAACTGACTTAAAAATATATTCTTTTTTTTTTTTTATGTTGTTGATGTTAGGTACCCTCAAATTGGGTCCCACTCAAACCGACCTTACCTACAACAGAATGAAACACTCCCTGACACTGTGCCATGCTTGGCACTATGCCAGTGCTTCTCTGCTATTCATAGGGTTTTCAATGGCTGATTGTTTTGGGGATTGTTTCAGGAGTGGGCTCCTTTTTCTTTGTGGTGCTAAGTATTGAACCCGGGCTGGGATTTAGCTCAATTGGTAGAGCGCTGCGCTGCAGTCTCTGAGGTCCCGAGTTCAATTCCCAGCACCGCAAAAATGTGAGAAGGACCTGGCAATCCACTCCCAAGGCAATCCCGAAACAGCCATTGAAAACCCTATGAGGGTCGCTATGAGTTGCATACAGACATGGGCTGGGATTTAGCTCAGTGGGTAGAGCGCTGCGCTGCGCTGCAGTCTCTGAGGTCCTGAGTTCAATTCCCAGCACCACAAAAATGGGAGAAGGGCCTGGCAATCCACTCCCAGGGCAATCCCGAAACAGTCAGCCATTGAAAACCCTATGAGGGTGGCTATGAGTCGGATACGACTCGACGGCACCTAACAACAACAACAACAAGTATTGAACCCAGGGCTCCAGAGAGCGCAGAGCAGTACTCCATCAACTGAACTAACCCACAGTTCTTTGTTTTTTTTAGACTCCTTTAAAGGCCCAAGATTAAAAGACTAGTGAGTTACAAAATAGAGGAAAATGGACTGTCCTTTCTTGGGAGAGTTAAAATAAACAGGAAACAAACTTTCAGCAATTGTTTAAATTCAGTCCAGAGCGATCTTCTAATCTAAAGGATTCGACTCTTTTATTTCAGGGTCAGAACAAGTTCCTACTTATTATCCAGAAAGATTTTCTGTGAGAGAATTTTAAAAAGAGGTATGCAAATGTACTAGGGAGATTAATAGGAAGACATAGTTAGAAGACATACAAAATGAAATACTGTGACAGATAATATATTTTAGTTTGAATTTTCAACATTATGGAAACATTCTTAATTATTATTAAAACAACAGTTAATAAGAAATAGCCTTGGTGGCTTGATAAATGGGATAGGGTATTTTTCAAGGGCATTATTTTTGTTTATTTTTCTTTTCTGATTCCAATGTAGTAGAGTTGATTGTGGAAGATTTGGTAACAAATTTCAGTAAGTTTGCAAGGAAATGGCAATTGCCTCTCTGACCCTAAGCTTTTGTGAATTTTGTGGATTGACACCCTTCCATGCTGGCAGGCACTATCCTACATTCCTTTTCTTTTCTCTTTTTTCTTTCCTCCCTCCCTTCCTTCCTTTGTCTTTCCTTCTTTCTTCCTTCCTTCCTTCTCTCCCTCTTCCTCCTCCTCTTCTCCTTCTCCTTCTCTTCCTCCTCCCCCTTTTCCTCTTCCTCCTCCTCCTTCTCCTCCTCCTTCTTTTCCTCCTCCTCCTCCTCCTCCTCCTCCTTCTTCTTCTCTATCTCTCCCTCCCTCCATTGGGAGATTGCACATATTAACTAGCACATAGCAAGTAGTCAATAAATGCTTGCCACTGTTGTAACTAGAATTATTACAATGCATTGCTGTTTTATAAAATTGACATCATAGATTATATCAATTTCTCTCCAGTGGAACTGATAGTATTTAGGAAGCAGTAGAATAATCACAAAGTTATATTAATCAGAGATTTTTGCATTGCAATAGCCAGAAATCTACCTCAAACCAATGTAAGTGCAGAGGGGATTTGCTAACTCATCTAATTTGAAGTCCAGAGAAACGTTTACTCTTTTGCCTGGTTGACTTCAGAGGTTCAAGCAACATTGTTATCACATCCTCTCTTTATCTTCCTGTCCTCCAGCTCCATTTGTTTCTCTGTTTTTTGTTTGTATGTTGGATTTATTCGTTTCTGATTCCCACAGTCTTTCTCTACATTACCAAAAATCTTGGCTTAACATTCATACCACTTATGATTCAGAAGGATTGGTTTTCCTTCCAAGTTTAGACTATACGGAGTAGGAAGGACTCTAATTAGCCACCTTGGATCCTGTGTCCACCCTGAACCAATCCGTGGGTTACTGGGCATGGTTCTGTGATTGGCCAAGGGAATTTCCCCTCCTGAATGGTAAGTGTCTGGGCTGCTGGTGGTCTCAAAATGAGCAAGGTGATATCATCATGTTAGAGGAGCTCCCCGAAAGAATCAAAACAAGGAGAACTGGCAAGTGTGCTAGCTAAACATAAAACTGTAGCAATCAGAATTATCTCTCTCAATTTTTTTTCTTAAATTAATTCAGTTTAAAATTCAGTTTCAGATTGACCTGCTTTAAAATAAAAAGACATCTCTAAACTAAGGAAAAACATAAAACAATTTTCATATTTGAAATAAATTTTAAATTGCAATACACTTATTCTCTTCTAAAATATACCTATCTCTGATAGCATATTGAGTCCTTTCAGCTGAATTGATAAAACATTGATATATACTACACCTTTGGGTTTATACACATTTTTTATCCTTCATTCCAATTGAATAGTCATTTTCAAATAGTGCTCTTGCAAAGTCCAAACAACCATCCCCTTCCCCCAGCCTTTCTTTCTAGGTATATAGTCTGTTCTACAAACCATGTTTGTGGAATGGAATGGTGGAAACCATGTTTATGGAATACTTTACTCATCATTCTTGATCACAAAAATCCTCTGTTACTATTAGGGGACCATTCCAGTTGGAAGAAAGGATGATAGACCCTTGTTCTTTAAGCCTCCGCCAACAGGGACAAAAACTTTGCCCATTGGATGGGTTTTAAATACACATGGAAGGTTTGGAGAGCAATAATAGTGAGGAAAATGGTTATTTTGAAAATCTTAACCAGCTTCTGTGGAGACTTCACCTGATCTACCTCACTGTTTTTGTTTGTTTTGTAAACACAATTTTTGGTGTCAACATAGAAATTATCTGAATTTTTGAGTTCTTACTCTATGTCACCCCCATGTGCCTGTCAGCTTGTCATGTTGTGGGGGCTTGTGTGTTGCTGTGATGCTGAAAGCTGTGCCACTTGTATCTCAGATACCAGCAGGGCCATCCATGGTGGACAGGTTTCAACTGTGCTTCCAGACCAAGACAGACTAGGGAGAAGGACCTGGCAGCCCCCTCCAGAAACAATTAGCCATTGAAAACTCTATGAATATCAGAGAAGCACTGTTAAATGTAATGCCAGGCATGGCACAGTGTCAGATAGTATTTTGTTGTGTTGTACATAGGGTTGATATGGGTCAGCTATGACTGACAGTGTTGAACAACAAAAACAACTATATGTCTACATAAATCTAGTATTCCAAAAGCTCTTTCCTAGTAGTGACACTAAAATTTATGCAAAAATGCATTTTGTCTTAAAGCTATTATGGTCTCATTTGTTTCCAGAAAGTCCTTTGGGCACAGAGAGGTGAGATCTGCATTTTTCCACAGTCACATGGGTTACTTTTTACTTTTCATGATTTTTTGGATGTTTTCAAATAAATTATAGATACTCCTAGACTTATGATGGGGTTAGGTCCTAATAAACACATTGTAAGTTGAAAATATCTTAAATTGAAAAGAAAGTGAATTTAATGCACCTAACCCACTGAACATCATAGTTTATCCTAGTTGGCCTTTAACATGCTCAGAATATTTACGCTACTTACATTAACCTACAGTGGGGCAGAATCATCTAACACAAAGTGTTAAATACTTCATGCAACTAATTTAATACTTTGCTGAATGTGAAAAATGGACCATTGGAAAGTAAAAAAATCATAATCAAACCATTGTAAATCAGGGACTGCGTGTGCTTCATAGTCTCTGAGAGCCAGAAATGGTTACTGAGATGAATCTGTTGAGTTCCTCTTTGTCAATCTCTGCTTTTTCTGAAATTTTTTCCTCCATGGGGAGGATACTTTTCTCTGCATCCTTTCCTCACCTAATAATTATATTTCATCGCATGCTCCCACAACAAGAGGCCCTGATTTGTACGTTATATAATGTGGAATGAATTCCAGGCACAGGCTTAGTGCCAGGGTAGCTGCTGGTATGGCTTTCTCCATCTGTGCTCTTTCCTCTCCACCCTGGTGGTTCTCAACCTGTTCCTATGTTTTGGTCAGGCTTGATGTTCAATGGCTTCACTCATACATGAATATGCTTTTGCTGTTGTGCAGTATCGAACCTACTTTTCACTCTCTAGCCAACCCCTGAAAATTGCATTGCTGAACCAATGTCTTTCAGATCAAACACTGCACTGACTCATTATCTTACCATCACAAATTTACCTGATCTCAGAATGTTTCAGGAATAGAAGATAAACTACAGTCTTGTAGGTTTTCCCCCTTACTCTTTAAAGAAAGTAGTTCCATTGCTCTCCTCATAGGTTTTCTCTATTGTTATTTGTGTTCTTGATTCATTAGTGACTGATTTATTTTTTATTACATTAGCTACTCTTCCAGCCTTTTCCAGGATAATGCTCCTTGAGTTGTACTTCTGCACCAAGAGGATCCCATTTCTAAAGCATGTCAGGTTTCCTTAGAATGATAACCCTCAGCTGATTCATTTGTTGTAAGATAGGTCACAGGCAAGCGCAACAGAGATGGAATTATCTGTGGCTAAATGGGACTCATAGATAGAAACTCGTTGTTGCTGTTGGCTGGACAGTTAAACAGCAATTTATCAAGTTACTCTGTCTTGGAAAAGGAGAGGCAAAGTAGAAGCTTCTCCTGTGGAAGAATGAAGTTTGGTTGTTTTGGTTGTGTAGTGATTAGAGAACATTGATTTGGGAGCTTGCTGTGTACCTGTTAAGTGGAAAACAGAGTGCTCCTGGTTCTCTCTTCTGCTACCACAGGGATTGAGACATTTACTTGTCAGCTAAAAATTGTAGTTACTGCTTCTTCTTTTAAATCTGTCTCTTCTTAAAATGTAAGCAAGTTGGAGTCCACTTTGCCCATCTGGGCTGCTATGACAAGGTACCATAAACTGGGGAGTTTTAGAAGAAGAAACAGAAACTTACTGATCATAGTTCTGGGAGCTGAAAGTCCAAGATGAAAGCACTGGCAGAGTCCAGTGAGGGTCTATTTCTCATGGAGGGCATGTTCTCCCCTTATCCTCACATTGTGGAAGGACAAGTGACCTCCCCCACAACTCTCTTATAACAGCATTATTCCCGTGCCTGAGGGCTCCATCCTCATGGCCTCATTGCCTTCCAAAGTCCACTGCCTCTTAATACCATCATTTTGGGGATTAGGTTGCAACACGTGAATTTTGGGGGACACAAACACTCAGACCTTAGCAAAGTCTCTAGCTGTCTATGAATAATTATCTTCTTAGAATCAAGTGTGAACTGTTGTTTTTAGTGCTGTTGAGTTGGGTCTGACTCATAGTGACCCTGTGTACAACAGAATGAACACTCCTGGACACTGTGCCATGCCCAGCACTATGTCAGTGTTTCTCTGCTGTACATAGAGTTTCCAATGGTTGATTATTTTAGGATTGTTTCAGGAGTGGGTTTCCAGGTCCTTCTCCCATTTTTGCAGTGCTGGGTATTGAACCCAAGGCCTCAGAGAGTACAGAGCAGCCCTCTACCAACTGAGCTAAACTCCAGCCTCCAAGCATGAATAGAGGACCTATATTACTTAAAATACACAAAACATTATTCAGCAGAATAATTGGCCAAATATTAGAAGAGAAAAGTGGTTGATTTTGTTGTAATTAAGAAAAAATGTTTTCTGGATCTTTCCTAATGATAACAGGGAGAGTCATATTAAAAACCTCCCCTTTACTGCTCTCTCAGTTATATATTGTCGTATAACCAGCCACTCCCAAACACAATGGCTTCTAACAACAATAATCATTTTATGACCAATCACTGTTCTTGAGGGTCAGGGTTGAGGAAGGCTCAGCTAGGGAAACTTGGCTCAAGGTCTACCATGTGGTCATCATCAGACAATGGCTGGAGCAGGAGCAGTGAGGAGCTAGAAGGTGGGTGCTGCCCTGGCACCTCTCTCCCTTGCCCCTGTTCTCTTCAAGCAGACTCAGGGCCTCTCATGTGGTCCTCCCACGTGGAACAGTTTGGGCTTCCTCACAGCATGGCAGCCTTGAGGTTGTAGGACCTACTACATGGAGATTTAGGGCTTTGCTGTGAATGTTACAGGGAACCAGGTGGAAGTCATTTTGCCTTTTATGACTCAGCCTCTGAAGTCCAATGGCACCATTTATGCCAAACCCTATTGGTTGGTCAATCACTATGATTGGGCACAGCTGCAGGGGAGGGGATACAGACTTCCACCTCTCAAGGACCAGACTGTCCAAAGAGCCTGCAGACACATTTTAAAAGCACCTCACCTCTCAAAGACAAGATTAGTATATTCTTTATATTTGAATCTAAACATATGCCTTTTTTGTATAATCCTGATAGATTGATTGATTTAAAGAGTTATCAAAGCACATGCACATTATAAAGTTATATTGCAGAGTGGTATATTAGGGACCATATCTTGAGCAGTATGGAGCCATTGTGCATATCACATTCATGTCAGACATTCTATGGACAGTTAGTAAAGAGTAACAGAATGAATGAATGAATACATAACAAATTAGTTCACATATCTGTCATCAATCAAAAGAGCTTTTAAGCCAAATAGATGAGAAGCCAACAGAATGAATTATAACTTGTCATCCTGAGTGAGGAAATATGTTTCTAAAACATAATTACTATAGCATTTGTTTCAATTTGTTTTGTTTTATTTATACATATACTTCATTTACAAGGAAGTTATATATATTCAAATAACTGCCTGATGTGATGACAGAAGGCAGAGGAGAAGGATATTTTCTGAAGAGCATTAGGAGATGCAGGCTTTCGGGCTCGCCTCTACCCCTCCCCGGCTGAGGGAGGGAGCACTGGAACACTGAGGATTCCATGGAGCTTTGTGGGGTTTGCCCTGGGTCTCTTCCTTGGCCTGCAAAATTGATCTCAGAGCAGAAGCCTGTGAAGGTTCTAAAATTCCAGATGCATCAGATCATAATATTTTCATTAACCCTAAAGTTAGAAGGAATTTTAGAGGAGCACTTGATTAAATTCTCCATTTTAGACATAAAGATCCTGAGTTCTTTTCTGTTTCTAGATTATTCCTGAGTGTGCCCAACTGTACACCAGGGCATGTACTATGCAAGTGTCCTGTGCCTGAGTCCATGATGGCTGATCCTTACCCTTATATACTGCTCTGAGCCGCCAACACTGTCCTCTAGGGGGCTCTTCCCAGCTGTGACCTTGGACTAGGAGAATATCATGATAACCCTGTATCTCAAAAATTTTTGACATCAAAGATTTTTGACCTGCACTTTAGGAAGTTTTTGTTTGTTTGTTTGTTTGTTTGTTTGTTTTTTGTTTGTTTGTTTTTTGGTGGCAATGGGGAGATTGGCTTTCTAGGAAGGATGACAGGTGGTGACTCTAACTAGGCTCTGCTGCCACAAACCTGGTGTAAGGTCATGAAGGCAGGATTAGGGCAGTGGTTATACAGGTGACAAGTAGGGCACAGATAGGAGAAGCTTACAGAGCCAATTCCCAAATTGTATACATTGCTTGGAGCCAAGGGACAGCATTGGGCAGGGAATACATTGTGTTGGAGCTGTACATTTCCATCTGGGTGGGTGGGAGCGTGACTAACGGAAAGGAGTACTAGATGAAGGAAGAAGGGACTTTGGCTGAGAGGTGGGGAGAAGGGGAACCAGAGAGAGTTGCTGTTACATAGAGAAATGTTACCACCAAAGCAGTGTTACTGGCAGAGAAGAAATAGGGCTAAGCATGGGCATTTACTTAATGCAAAGAACTTCCTTTTCTATTAGCCTGAACAGATTTTATCTTTAACCACTGCTACTCAAATAACAAGAATTAAGGGAGTGCTACTCTTGAAAAGTCCAGACTGTTATTTCTTTTTAAATGAAGAGCCCAGTGAAGGGCTTGGATGGTGAGAACGGAGGCAGAGGGCATGGGTTAGAAGAATTTATCCTTCATCTTGGACCAGGCTTTTCTCAGCCTGGAGAAAAGCAAGTGAATATGACCTGGGGCTTTTAAAAACTGCATGAACTTTACCCCTGGGGGATTTCCTGAAGGTGGTTCTTGAAAAGTGGCCTTTTTCTTCCCATAAAACCCCAGAGGACATCTGTGAACTTGCAGGGGTAATTTGATTGCTACTGTGACTGGGTCAGGGTGCCACTGGTATTTCATGGGTGCCCAATGATCAGGAGACTCACACAAAGAACTGTTATCCCTGTTTTGTGTCAACTGTTATTGACACAAAATTTCAATAGTGCCTGCATCGAGCAACCTGAGGCCAGACCCGCCCCAGGATGCTCCCTTTTAGGACACTGTGAGTCTTTGACTTTAACTTAGAGAGAGATTTATGATGTCCTTTTTCTTAATTGGCAAAACTAAGGTACAAAAGCCCTGAGTTGGTCCAATCTTCTTGGTGGAGATCCTTTTGGGAGGGAGTTGAGGGTTCTTCCAGGAACAAACTGGTGGTGGTTGTGGAAATTGCCACTGGGGGCTGGAGTAGGTCACCTTAGGGCGCATCTGGAGACCGGAGGAGACAGGGGAGCTGCAAGGGCAGACCTGGCTCCAAAGGGCTTTTCCAGAAAGCACCTGGTGCTGGAGAATGACGGTCCTGAGGACTAAGTGGGCGGAGGTTACCTTCAGGACACCCGAGGGGATGAGACTGCTGGACGGAGCCGGCTGGACAGAGCCGGCTGTGAGACACCTGTCCCCAGCAGTTCTTGCCCAAATTTCTCCAAAGAGAAAGGAGAAGCTGTGTCTTACGCCCTTCCTTCAGCCACAGAAGTCAGCATCTTGCAGCATTTCCCTTTTGTGTGGCAGAGTTCAGGCTGGTTTGTGGATTTTCATCAGTGAGCAACCTGTCTCCTGGGACTTCTGACTAATGAGCCTTCTGTGAGTGACTCAGCGCTGTCCTGGAGCTCATGGCTGCTCAGCCAGCAGGAACCTCAGATGCCCCAGCAGGGTGTGGGCTGGGCAAGCTGCTGAGTGATGGGGGCTCCAGTTCCCTGCTGGGATACCACGCCTGACTCCACAAGTAAATGACACCAAGGGGCCAGCGTAGGATGCATGCTTTGTGGTATCAGAACAAGGCGGCGAAGGGCGTTGGGTTTCACCTGGCAGGGCTGAGGCGTCAGCCTGCTGCTGCTGGGAAGCCAGGCGTGGCGGACGCCTTTTGTGGAGGGGCCTCCCAGAGCCGGCCCTGCCTCATCCACAGCTGTGGCTCGCATGGATCTCCTCATGGTGAAAAGCTGTGGATTGTGAATGGGAGCAATGATATCTACCAACAGCTGAGGCCTGCAGGATTCAGTGTTCTTCTCCCGCACCGCAGGGGAGTTCTGCCAGCCCAGAGCTGAAAGCTTCTCCACACACCAGGGAAACATGGACTAAGGGCTGCCTGGCCCTGGGATCACTGTGACACATTGCCCTTGGGATCTCCTAGCCTATGGGGGAGGCAGACAGGAAAGAAAATTATTTCAGTGGAGCTAGAAATGTGGCCAGAATAGAGTTGTAAAAAGACAGGGAGGTGCACAGGAGGGCAGAGGAGCCAGGGCCAGGGAGATGTTCCCAGAGGATCTGATTGCAGAGAGGTTTTCAAGAATGAGTTTAGGTTAACCCAGTGGACGAGGAGGCATGGAAGTCCAGGAAGTGCCGTGGTGCAGACAAGGGTAGATGGTAGAGAATAACATGTGTCTTGAATTTGCAAGTACAGCTGTCCCTTCATTATTTGGGGGTTCCGTATCCATAGACTCAGCAACAGAAAATCAAAAATGCTTGACAAAAGGGTCAGGCCTGGTGGCTCATACCTGTAATACCAGCACTTTGGAGGCTAAGGCAGGAGGATTGTGAGCTTAAGGCAAGTCTGGGTTATATAGCAAGATCTTGTTTCAAAGAAAAAATTCCATCTGTGGAGACTTTTCTTGTGCTCACTCCCTAAACAATACAGTATAATAGGAATTTACATAGCATTTACATTACTAGGTATTATAAGTCATCAAGAGGTGATCTAAAGTCTATGGGGTGGTGTTCATAGCTTACGTATAAATGCTACCTACTTTTACATAAGAGACTTGAGCAGATGCAGATGGTGATATGCATGGGCATGCTGGGATCAACCCCAGTGGGAACAGAGGGTCAACAATGTCCTTCATGACTAGTTATTGATGGGGAGGTGGGAGCCATAGGAGGTGGGTAGTGAGGCAGGGCCAGGTCATGGAAGACTTTGGTGCCATGCTAAGGAGATGCAAGCCATCCTGTGAATGCAACAGCACCTCAAAGGGCAACAGATGGAGGAGCGATGTGGCAGTACCTGGAGATCTTTGCTGGAGGAGCCCACTCCACACAATATATTGGAAAGATTGGGAAGAAGTGAGATTGGAATTCATGAGGTCAGGTTTAGGAGGCCATTGCAATGGAGAGTCCAGGTAAGGAAGGCAGGATTAGGGCACTGGCCTGTAGTGACAGTTTGAGGACACTTCTGCAATATATTCAACAGGTAGACATACAAAGACTCAGGAAAGAATTCCTAAAAGACAGGATGCCTCTACGAAAGGCTGAGTCTAAAAGGATAAACAGAGGAGGAAGGCAGGGGAGGGCCTATTAGATAAAAGGACCAGCATTACCAACAATAGAGAAAAGATACAGGCTATGTCCTGAAGAATCCAGAAAATTACATTGCTGATTTTCAGGATTTGAGAGTATTTGAACATAAAACTAAGCATTAGGTAGACACTTGCTAATTCTATTCAGTGGATAGATAACCCCTAAAAGTGTCCACTAGGCAGGAATTTAACTAAATTTACACCTAAAATTTCTCAAGTGCTTACTTTGTGCTAGGCTCTATTTCAAGGGCAACACATTAATTGAGTAGTTCAATGTAGATCTCTTTTGCAGAGAGGAGTATGGGCTGGGGAAGGGGAAGACTGGAGATGGGCAACATCAGAAGCAGAGATGGTTGGGAAGAGGTTAGGATGGGTACAGAAATCAAGATTCTTCCCAGGAACCTAGCTTCATTTTAGGCATGGAGCATAGGATAGTTCTCAGTTATCTGTGGGGGATATGTTCCAAGAATCTCAGTGGCTGCCTGAAACCATGGATACTACTGAACCCTGTATATACTATGTATTTTCATATATATATATATATATATATATATATATATATACACATACATACATACATACATATATATGTATGTATATATAATGTTTAAATTATAAATTGGGCATGCAAAAAGATAAACAGTAACTAATGATAAAATGGAATAATTATAACAACCTGCTGCAACAAAAATTATGTGAATGTGGTCTCTTTTCTCACAATATTTTATTGTACTGCAGCTCTTAACAACTTCACTCTACAATTTTTTAAAGAAAATGCATGTTAAGTTAAGAACTTTCATCTTTTCAATTATAAGAAGCACTTAACAGCTTCTTTTTGGCATATCCAAAGATCATTATTAAGTCAAATAAGAATTACTTGAACACAAACATTGCAATATAGCAATGGTCAGTCTGGTATCCAAGATGGCTACTATGTGATTAATGGGCTGGTGGGGTATACAGAGTGGATGCAGTGGACAAAGGGATAATTTATGTCCCACCTGGGACAGAGCAGGATGGCACAAAATTTATCATGTTACTCACAACAGCACACCACTGAAAACTTGTTTACATCTGGAATTTTCCATTTAATATTTTCAGACCATAGTTGATAGAAGGTAACAGAAACAGAAATCTTGGAAAGTGAAGCCAGGGGCAAGGGAGGACTACTGTGGTGCCAGGAACAGGGCAGAGAAGGCAGGAGGGAGGCCAGCAGGTGGAGAGGTTGAGTTCTCTTTGGGAGGGCTTCATACAGCCGAGTCAGAACTGGAATGAAGTGTAGTTTGTCATCCTCAACTCTGAATCTGGAAATCTTGTATTTGCCCCAAGTCTGCCTTCTCTAGGAGGTGCTGATTCTCTGTTTCCTAGTTGGAAATGCGTCCTTCCTCCCACACATTTTTGTTCAGGGAGGAAAACCATTGATGGCAATGGCTTCTCTTCACTCTTGGTGCTGTAACAACTTGAGAATTGGTAGAAGCGGCCATACTGAGGTAGTAGCTGAACCTCCTTGCATGAAGGTCAAGATGCCCTCAAAAGATGTGAACTCTGTAGTGACACCTTTCATATGACTGTACCTGGCTTTGCTTCCAGGCTCCTCCTTAATGGAGGAAGCGTCTGGCCGCCAGCAGAGGGCAGCATTGAGACACTAACGAAGGCAGCGCCAGGGCAGAGGCTGCAGCAGAAGCAGAGCCTCAGGACCGACGTTTGTTGGAGGCTTTAACCTTTTAAGCAATTCTCCCGGGTGCCCTTCCTGCCATTTGTGACTTGCCCGAAAATGAGCAGGTGATAGGAATGAAATATTGAGCAACTCTGTTAGGCAAAATGAAAATAAGTTGTCATTTAGCATTTTGTCAGCCAATGACACATCCTTCCAGCTTTAGGACGGTTTTGTTCAACTGCAGGAGCTGGTGAACGAGCTTGCCATTGGATTCCCTGAGAGCCCTATGCGGGGTGCCGGCAGCGGGTGCAGGGGCACTTGGGAGATGAAGGCTGAAGGCTGCAGGGACGAGGGGCTGAGAACCCAGGACCTGCGAAGGAGGGCGGGGAAGCAGGGGCCTTGGTTAGAGGTGCTGAGGCTGCAGGCACATTTGGAGCGCCGCGCTACACTCTCTGAGGACCAGGAGTCCATGCCCAGCACTGCATAAACGTTGGAAGGACGTGGCAATCCACTCCCAAAGCAATCCGGAAACAATCAGCCATTGAAAACCCCGTGAGGGTCGCCATGAGTCGGACCTGACTCGATGGCACTGAACAACAAACAATCTGTGGTCACAGCGTAGGCAGGGCAACCTGGCATCCTGATGAAGGAAACTGAGAGGGCTGAGGAGAGGAGAGGCAGGGGCCTGCTCTTCCCATTGGTGATAGGCGGCTCCTTCCATACTGGATCCGCTTATCAGAAGGGCTTCAGGAAGAATGCTTAGCATTTTCTTTGTCCTTCACCGTCTCAGTCGACCTGTCACTCCTCTTCCCTGCTTCCCCTGTGCGGTGGCAGATTCCTGGACACAGTTTGAGGCTGGAAGTGGCCCCACATCCTTTCCTATTTGGCCATAAGGGAAGGAGTGTTTTTTCCTCCAGCCTCTGTGTTTCCACACAGTGGCTGCCGAGGCAACATTCCAGCATCCGAGCCGGCCTTAGGCACAGCTCCACAGAAAGCATGCGGAGGGGCATCATCACCCTGGTCCCCAGGCTGTCAAAGGCAAGTCACTCTAAAAGGGCACATTCCACAGAGACCAAGAACACAGCAAGCTGAGCTGCAAGAGCTGGCGAGGAGGCTGTCGCTGTGACGTCCTCTTTCTTCAGCCTGATTAAAAAATAATTTTATCTTGGGTCGAAGGTTCCTTGCTGCTACAAAAACAGGATTTTTACTATTGCTAGCGTCCTTTGCTTTATTTCTTTACAGACAATATTGATTCTTCTCTCTGGATGATTTCCCTCCAGTCCCCAATTTTACCCACAGGCACAGACTTGTGTAAATGAAAGCCTTCTTATACCATAATTATGAGCACAATAAAATGCTCATTGCTGGGCCACTTGGGGTAGAAGTGAAGTATCTCTTCAGTCCTATTAGAAGCGATGCATTTGGCTGTTTTGTTGTTGTTAGGTGCCATCGAGTTGGATTCCTACAGAAGCAAAGGAAATATTTGTAACTAGCTTAAGAATGCAAAGCATATTTAGGAATTTGCACCTTAATTTTTTTCTTTGAATTAGAATATCTTGAAAAAATAGTTTTGTTTAAAAATGTGTCTTCGATGACTCATTACAGTAGTAGGGTTTTGGGTGAGTCAGGCACATGTCTCCTGTTACTAAGAGAACAGAGGGTGGTGAAATGAAGAGAGATTTGTGGTCAGATGGGACAGGGCTAGAAATCCAGGAATGCTTTTTACTGTTTTATATTATTTCACTTATTTGAGCTCATCTGAACTGACCCAAATGGGAGTAATAATAATAGCTCTCTCATCATGGACACAAATGTATATAAAGTAAAACGTATATACAATCCCTGTAACCTGGTAGGTCCTCCACAGTATCAGCGGTACTTCCTTCCTCTTTCCCTTCCTTCCCTTTCTCCTTCTCTTCTTTCTCCATCTCCCCCTTTGCTTCAGTCAAGTAACTTTATCCAAAAGACCATAAACACTGAGACAAATGGAACCAGCATGAACCTCAGTTGTATATTAATTTGCTTAAGAAAAATCACAGCATTCAGCAAATGGTATATGCATAAGTAGTATTTCCAGTTTCTATATTTTATTTCTATGTTTATTCATATGTTGAACATTGGCCCATTAACTGTTGGTCCATTGGCACATTAACCATTTATATATATTCTATCTAGCTATCATCTATCTATCAATCTATCATTTATTATTCATCTATCATCTATTTATCTATCATCTTTCTATATATCTATCATCTATCTCTATCTATCTATCTATCTATCATCTATCTATCTATCTATCTATCTATCTATCTATCTATCTACCTATCTCAACAGGCCAGAAGCTCACAATCTCACCTCCTCCACCAGAGAAGAATACATAGTAATAGGTATTCTGTGAGCTGAGTACTACCTACTCTTGCAAAGTTTTTTGGGAAGTCCAAGTCACAATGAATGCTTCACTTATTCACTTATTTTAATTTGTTACCTTTATACAGGGTGTCATGATCAAGTGAGATTTTGTTCATCTCATTCCACATCTGATTTGATAATTCCTGGTACATCTCATCCTTGTCTCCCACCCACAGTATAGAAAAGGTGGTTGTTCCATCTAGTGGTGAAATAATTCCAGAGTTAGCCCAGTATGCTGTGTGATGATTTTAAAAAGTCTTATTTTGAACTGAGCTCCCACTGACTTTGGCCCTGCTCTCTGGAATACTCCAGATCTACAGGATGGGAGACCACCTGGGAATACCAGGTGCTGTAGGCTTGGGAGAAGGACCTGGCAACCCACTCCCAAAAACCAATCAGCCATTGAAAACCCTATGAATAGCAGAGAAGCACTAACAATAGTGTTTCACCTGTTGTACGTAGGGTTGCTATGAGTTGGATACCTACTTGAAGGCACCTAACAACAGCAACAGGTGACCATCTTCCCTTAGAATTTTCTCCTCCTTAGACATTGCTAGCTTCCCCGAGAATGTATTATTTCACTTATTTGAGCTCATCTGAACTGACCCAAATGGGAGTAATAATAATAGCTCTCTCATCATGGACCCAAATGTATATAAAGTAAAACATACATACATTTCTCATGTAGTATAGTGTCTCATGAGTACAAGTCTCATCAGTATGATAGATTGTGTGTACCCTCTTCATCTCTCTCTCAATAGACAGGATAGGACTCATCATCAATAATGGGCCTCACTGGAATCTTGCTGGATGATTGAGAACCATTACAGGGGAGCAGGGGAAGGAAAACCAGAATGCCTGTCTCTTGCCATCACACAGAAAGCACATGAGGGTGAGATTCCATATACTTCTCAGTAAACAGGTCACCTCCACTTTCTGTAGCCTGTGCTTTGCGTCAAGTCCTGGCCTCACAGGGAGATATGGAGGCTGAGAGGAGCAGCCTCTTGCACTTTTCTTCTTGCCTTTAATTACAAGAATAAAACTCAGATGGGAGGCCAACAGAGGGAAACAGAGACTCACCTATGCAGGAGGGATTGCTCCTCCTTAGGTGTTTGGATCTAGAGATTCCTTCACATAGCAAGTGAATCAATCTTTCAGATCTCAGACATTTTTGAATGGACATACTTGTCATTAAAATGAGGAATATGGGATTATCTAGTCAAGTATGATAACATAGAGACCTGAAACATTTTGTTGAAGGACCCAAATTAGTAGCTGTCTTTACCCAAATTACCTCAACTAGATGATTTAAATATTTTCTCTTCAGCTATTCTCAACCTCCTTCTGTATGTGATAGTAATCTCTAGGTTTGAAGTGGGATGGAGTACTAAAACAGAAATAAACAAGGGGAAACCCCTACTACACTCAGCAGGACAAACCAGCAAGCATAATCAATTTGGAATAAAATGTACTTATAAAAATCCATTTGCTGGAGTAACATGTCAAGGTTGGCATGCAGTTGTTTTTCCTGAAATAATGAAAGGTGGATCTTGAAATCTGGTAAGTACAAAAACCCAACGACTTGTTTCCATCTCAAAAGTAGTTTTAAACTTATAGGTTTGGATGTGCGTGGACAAGGGGAGGAGGGGCCTGGGCTTGCTGAACCAATAGGGGCCAAGGTAGGTCCTTAGAGCAACGTCCTGTTCATCCTTCCATCCTGTGCGGCCTCAGTCATGTCTGAGCTTTTCAATTACAAACCGTCCCCTCCAACAAGTCAGACAAATGTCCCCTACTCCTTGCAACAACTACAGTTGGTAGATATAGGCAAGGTCATGATACCATTTCCCCATGGGCACACCACAGTATCTAATGCAGTGAGCTAGCATGCCTCTTCTTCATTCATTTGATCTCATGGTAACCTTGCCAAGTAGGAAACTGAGGTAGAGAAGGATTAAGTAACCAGCTACAACTGCTATCCTGGGTTAGTGGAAGGATTTCTGACTTAAGTCCAGGTTGCTTCTGTTTCAACATGTTTCCTCAGACCTATTATTGTGCAGTTCAAAAATGTTTATTATTATTTTATTACTACCACTGTGAATTATACATTTGTGGAAAAACATGATGGAAAATCTCAATATCAAAAGTCAGAACAAGACCAGGTGCTGATTGTGGATCAGATAATCAACTGCTCATATATAGGTTCAAAATGAAACTGAAGAAAATTAGAACAAGAGAATGAGAGCCAAGGTATGACCATGAATACATCCCACTTTAGTTCAGTGACCACCTCAAGAACAGATTTAATGTCATAGACACTAATGCCTGGAGACTAGATGAGTTGTGGCATGACATCAAAGACATCATTTGTGAGGAAAGCAAAAGGTTATTAAAAAGACAGGTCAAAATATTACATGTCAAAAGAGACTCTGAAACTTGACTTGGAACATTGAGCATCTAACATAAAAGGAAAACTTGAGGAAGTTAAAGAACTAAACAGAAGATTTCAAAGGACAACTTAAGAAGACAAAATAAAATACTATAATGACATATGCAAAGATCTGAAAGTAGAATGCCAAAAGTGAAGAACATGCTCTATTTTTCTCAAGCTTAAAGAATTGAATAAAAATTTCATTCCTCAATTGGCAATAATGAAGGATTCTATAGGAAAAATATTAAACGACACAGGAAACATCAAAAGACTGAAGAAATGCAGAGAGTCATTATACCAAAAAGAATTTGTGGATGATCAACTTGATCAACCATTTCAAGAGGTTGCATATGATCAGGAACCGATGGTACTGAAAGAAGTGGAGGCTACTTTGAAGGCATTGTTGAAACACAAGGCTCCAAGAATTGATGGAATACCAACTGAGATGTTTCAACAAACAGATGCAGCACTGGAGGTGCTCACTTGTTTATGCCAAGAGATTTGGAAAACAGATACCTGGCCACTTGACTGGAAGAGATTCATATTGTGCCTATTTCCAAGAAAAGGTATCCAATCAAATGTGGAAATTATTGAACAATATCATTAATATCTCATGCAAGTAAAATTTTGCTAAAGATAGTTCAAAAGTAAGTGCAGCAGTATATTAACAGGAAACTGCCAGAAAAATCAATCCAGTTTCAGGAGAGGGCATGGAATCACAGACATCATTGCTGATGTCAGATGGATATTAGCTGAAAGCATAGAATACCAAAAAGATGTCTATCTATATTTTATTGAATATGTGAAGTACTGACTCTGTGGATCATAACAAATTATGGATAACATTGGAAAGAATGGGAACCCCAGAGCACTTAATTGTACTTATGAGAGATCTGTACATGGACTAGGAGACAGTTGTTCAAACACAACAAGGAGACATTCCTTGGTTTAAAGTAGGGAAAGTTGTGCAACAGGGCTATTCCCTTTCACCATACCTCTTCAAACTCTATTGTTGTTGTTGTTAGGTGCCATCGAGTTGTGTCTCATAGTGACCCTCATAGAGTTTTCAATGGCTGATTGTTTTGGAATTGCCTCAGCAGTGGATTGCCATGTCTTTCAATTTTTGTGGTGCTGGGAATTGAACCTGGGATCTCAGAGATTGCAGAGCAGTGCCCTACCAATTTAGCTAAATCCCAGCCCTTCAATCATTATGCTGAGCAAATAATCTAAGCTGGACTTTATGAAGAAGAACACAGCATCAGGATTGGAAGAAGACTCATTAACAATCTGGGTTGTGCAGATGACAAAAAATTGCTTGCTAAAAATGAAGAGAATTTGAAACATTTATTAATGAAGATCAAAGAACACACAGTCTTCAGTATGGATTGTGCCTTAACATTAACAGAACAAAAATCCTTACAACTTCAGTATGCAACTTCATGATAAATGGAGAAAAGATTGAGGTTGTCCAAGATTTTACTGTAGTTGGTTCCAAAATCAACATCCATGGAAGCAACCATCAAAAAAAAAAAAAAAATCAAAAGATTCATTGCATTGGGAACAGCTGTTGCAAAAGATCACTTTAAAGTGTTGAAAAGTAAAGATGTCACATTGAAGACAAACGTGTGCCTTACTCATGTCATGGTATTTTCAGTTGCATCATATACTTGTGAAAGCTGGACATTGAATAGGGAGACAGGAGAAGAATTGATGCTTTTGAATTATGCTGCTGGAGATGAATATTGAATATACTATGGACTGCCAAAAGAGCCAACAGATCTGTCCTAAAAGAAGTGGAACCAGAGTGCTCTATGGAAGCAAGGTTGGCTAGACTGAATTTTACATATTTTGGGTGTATCAGGAGGGACCAATCCTTGGAGAAGAACATCATATTTGAGAGAGTGGCAGGTCAACCAAAAAGAGGAAGATCTTTGAGTAGATGGATTGATACAGTGATGGCAACAATGGGATTAAATATAAAAAAAGATTCTGTGCCTGGCACAGAGCTGGGGAGTGTTTTGTTCGGTTGTACATAGGATCACTATGAGTCCAACCTGACTCAGGCACCTAACAACAACAACAGTATTGTGAAGTCCAAAAATGCTTATTTTTTTCTTTCTCATCATGAGTTTCAGCAATTCTCTGTGTGATTATTTATTTATTTATTTACTTATTTATTTTTGCTGTACATGGCACTCCACAATTAAGCTGCACCCCTAGCCCCTATTTTTATTTTTAAATTGGAGACAGGATCCCACTAAGTTATTCAGGCTGCCTCTGGCCTTGAACTCATGATCCTCTTGCCTCAGTCTCTCAAATTTCTAGGATTACATATGTATAGTAACATGCCTAGCTCTGCTTGGTTATTTATGTGTGATAGCTTCATTACCATCACATTAAGTTCTAAAATTTTCAATTCCTTGCAATATGCTGCTTTAGTGAAAAAAATATATGCACAAGTACTTCATATTTTTATTTGATAAATGTTGCATGTGATATTTACATATATACATGCATATATACATATGCGTGTATATATGTATGTGTGTGTATATATATACATACAAATATATATATATACAAACATATATACAAACATATATATATACAAACATATATACAAACATATATATATATATGGTTGTTGTTGAGTCAGATCGAACTCAGCAATCCTATGTGCAACAGAATGAAACATTCCCTGACATTGTGCCATGCTCAGCCCTATGTCAGTATTTCTCTGCTATTCATAGAGTTTTCAGTGGATGATTATTTTGGGATTGTTTTGGGAGTGTGTTGCCACATCCTTCTCCTATTGTAGTGCCAGGGATTGAATACAGGGCCTCGGAGAGTACAGAGCAGCACTTTACCAACTGAGCTATACCCCAGCTCCCCTGCCTCCCACCAAATACATATTTTAATAGTTTTGAGACAGAGTCTAATTGTGTGGCCCAGGCTGGTCTCAAACTTGTGATCCTCCTGCTTCAGCCTCTCGAGTGCTGGGATTACAGGCATGCATCACCACAATGTCTGATGTGAAGTATATTTTTTAAAAGAAGGAAGAGTATCACTCTAAGTCAAGAAAGTAAATGTGCCTGTGGAAAACTGTGATCCTGATATTCCAGGTTCACCTCATACTCAGTAAGGTTTAAATCAAATTCTAGCTGCTACAGAGGAAAAAAGGGGGATAATGGGAGTCGGTTGATAATGGGAGTCAGGACTCAGCCTCTAAGCAAAAACTCTAAGTAACATGGCATTATTTGTGGAAATGTGAGAATTATTCATGAAGTCCATCCAGCATGCTCACAGAAATCAGTCAGTCCATGTCCTCTCCTTGAAGATGTATATTTCTAACACCACCTGTCTAATGCCACATGGATTTATGAGCAGCATTTATAAGAAACTCCACAGCATGGTGAAATACACAACTATATCAAATCACACAGATTGTCCTTGAAGGATCCCAAGTTCTGCAGATAGAATATGAGTTGTGGTCTTAAGAGATGAGAAACGGACTCAAGAGAGGAAGAACAGGCTTGCTGGGGAGGAAAGTCCCTGAATGGGGACCACACTAGCTGAGCTTCACAATGTCATTTAGCATCCTCTGTCATTTGCTACATCTCCCTGCAAAACATATATAATAAAAGTTTGCATTGTGAATTATATGCTGCACTTATGCCCTGGCATGGTGTGAACTCACTTTTATCATCAACACTATGGTGGGGTCTTTATAAAGTCCTGAATCTAGAACTCACATAAGGTTTAGTTCTAGGGATATACCTGAACTCGGTAACTTGAACCCACATTTGGAGTTACCATACTGGTGACTGCCTGCAGCTGTAGCCCTGTGGCATCCGATCCTGTCAGATCCCAGAAGCTAAGCAGGGTTGGGCATGGTTAGTACTTGGATGGGAGACCGCCTAGGAACACCAGAT
>VMDO01006447.1:55000-100385 GCA_007922755.1 Pedetes capensis
AAAACAAAGTAATAGGAGAATTTTCTATGGAGTCTAGACTGACTGCATCGGGGTTGGGAGCAGACATTGAAGTCTGACAGCCTTTGTTCAAGCTCAGGATTAATTAGCTTTGTGGCCATGGATAGGTTATCGAATATTGTTGCTGTGTGTCTGTAAAATACAATAATAAAACCTCTCTCACAGGATAGTGGTGAGAAGCTCCTTAAGAACAGCAGCAAATTTAAGAACTGTTAAGGTTCCTAGCTCAGTGCATAACATAGGGTAAATGCTCAGCAAATCTTAGTATCATTATTTACCACTTCCTTGGAAACTCAGCTATGGAAGGAGAAGAATGTGAAAACCAAAGAATGCATGTGCTGCACAGTCCAGCTGATGGGAACTATTCTTACAGCCATTACCAGCTCCTGGCAGGCCTCTCTCTCTGTCTCTCTCTGTCTCTCTTTATGCAGCATTGCATAGGTGTCTAGAAGACAATGAAGAATTGTGGCCTTGAGAGCTTCAGGGTGAGCAGGACCATACAGAAGTGGTTAGAAACACGAAATAGGTTTTTTTTTTTTTTTTTTTTTTTTTTTTCCAGTACTGGGGTTTGAACCCAGGGCCTCATGCTTACATGCTTTGCAAGTGCTGGACTACTGAGCAGCACCCTCAGCCTTTTTTTTTTTTTTTTTAACCTTTTTTGAGACAGGGTCTCACTAAATTCCGCAGACTACCTCAGGTCTCTAACTTGCAATTCTCTGGCCTCCACCTCCCAAGTCGCTGGGATTAAAAAGCGTGTGCCACTACACCCAGCTGAAATAGTGTTTTTCAGCAAACCTCATATTAAGTATTGAAGGTGAGGTGTTCATTGTGTTGTGAGTTGGGTATGATATTCAGAAAAGGACATATGTAGCACCTGTACCTTGTCTTGGTTGTTTACAAGTATCTACAATGACTATCACTCCACTGAAGGATTTTCTGCATTGTTTGATGAAACATCCCACAAGAAAATAACCCAACTCACCTACATAGATCTCCTGTGGTGAGTCTGCCAAATGCCGGCAACTCACTCAGTATTACATTATCTCCGAGAATCATGCCTCCTTCTCTGAAATCCTCTCAGGCTTTGAGAGAAAGCTCCCATTGGCCTCTCATGATGATTAGAAAACAATAACTTACTTCATGTCACTAGGAACATCCTTTATTTGAGAACAAGGCTTTCAAGAAAGTTCTCCTTTTAGGTTTTTGAGGAACATCCATATTTGTTGCAGTTTTGGCTCTAGCCTGGCTAAGATTAGAGCCAGCCTACAACATAACCAGCAAGTATGGGGACTTACCGAACCAGGTGGATGTTAACTGGTGGCGCAAATGAAGGACTTTGGGAGACCTTTAGTTGGTGAAACAGGGAAGGTAAGGTTTATTGGGTGCTCCCCTGATGGGGTGGAAGGAGCAAGCAACCCTTATAACGCAGAGCTCTACGTGCTCTTTAAGTGCTGGCTGAGTGCTGGTACAGCTCAGCCTTAAAGGCACAGCCACAGCTGCCTGTGTTCTGTGGAGGTCAGTTGGTCTTGCCTCTTGCAGCTCGCCTTCTTTACCTCCCTCCTTCCCAAGGATGGGAGGAGTTGGGAGGCTCTTCATGGCTTGCTTGAATCCTTTGGCTCTTCGGGGCCCCTGGTCTTGATTCTGCTGGCTTGCTTGCAGATCTCACTGGAGTAGGGAGCGCTGGTCCAGTAGGTGAGGCAGGTCAGGTGACAGTTGAGGGACAATCAGAAAGGTGAGGTGAGGTGGGGTCCAGGAACCCTACTTTTATAGGGTCCCAGAGGGGTCACATGTTGGGGTCCAGGCAATCAGGGTACACACCTGACAGGTACAGCAGGTAAACTGACATGCCTGCCAGGTGGGGACAGTTATTTACTGGAAATACTGAGGGGGAGCCAATCAAATTTAGGGTGGTTAGGGCAGGTCAGACTGGCTAGGGGCCATCTTTGCTCACTTGATGGGAGAGGCTGGTGTGAGTGAGGGAGATGAGCCCTGAGGTCAACTAGGGGTCAGCCTCTCAGGCTGTCATGAGGGACCCTAGTTGTGGGATATGAATTTAAAAATCTCCAACACATATTGATTTCCATAGTGGCTGCACCAACATGCATTCCCACCAGTAGTACAGTAGGGTTCCTTACTCCCTGTATCCTTGCCAGAATTTGTGGTTTGTTTTGTTGATGGTAACTGTTCTGATTGGGGCAAGATGGTATCTCAATGTAGTTATGATTTGCATTTCACTGATGGCTAAGGATGCTGAGCATTTTTTCATGTGATTGTTGGCCACTTGAATTTCTTCTTTTGAGAAGTCTCTGTTCAGTTCTCTTGCCCATTTTTTGATTGGATAGTTAGTTTGGTGTTTAATTTTTTCAGTTCTTTATATATTTTAGATATTAATCCCCTGTCTGATGTATAGCTGGCAAAGATTTTCTCACATTCTTTAGGTTGTCTTTTCCCTCTGGTAATTGTGCCCTAGGCTATGCAAAAGCCTTTTAATTTCATGCAATCTCATCTGTCAATTCTTCCTATTGTTTCCTGCACTATTGGGGTTCTGTTCATAATGTCCTTGCCTATGCCTGTGTCTTGAAGTATTTTCCCTACGTTTTCCTCAAGCAGTTTCAAAGTGTCAGGTCTTAAGATTTCAAACTGATTTTTGTGCAAGGTGAGAAAGGGATCTTGTTTCAGTCTTCTGCATGAAGATACCCAGTCTGTCAGCTCCATTTGTTGAAGAGGGTGTCTCTCCTCCAACTTATATTTTTGCTACCTTTGTCAAATATCAGGTGGCTGTAGCTGCATAGGTTTATTTCTTGATCGTCTATTCTGTTCCATTGGTCCACCTATCTATTTTTGTGCCAGTACCATGTAGTTTTTGTTAATATAGATTTGTAATATAATTTGAAATGAGGTATTATGATCCCCCCCCCATTACTCTTTTTGCTCAGGATCGCTTTAGCAATTCAGGGTCATTTATGCTTCCACATGAATTTTAGGATTGTTTTCTCTATTTCTGTGAAGAATATCATTGGGATTTTGACGAGGATTGCACTGAATCTAGATTGCTTTTTGGTAATTATTTTCACAATATTAATTCTTCCAATCCATGAGCATGGAAGATCTTTCCACATTCTGGTGTCTTCTTCAACTTCTTTCTTTAGTGTTTTAAAGTTTTCATTGTAGAGGTCTTTCACCTCCTTTCTTAGGTTTATTCCTAGGTATTTTATTATTATTTTTTGAAGCTATTGGGAATGAGATTGTTTTCCTGATTTCTTTCTCCACCTGATCATTACTGGTATACAGAAACAATACTGATTTTTGTGTGTTAATTTTGTATCCTACTACTTTGCTGAAAGTATTTATCAGCTGTAAGAGTTTTCTGGTGGAATCGCAAACCTGACTATACAATTCCTGGGTATATATCCAAAGGAATAAAAGTCAATATATCAAAGAGACACCTGCTCATCCATGTTCATTACAGTATTTTTCATAAGAGACAAGACATGGAAACAACCTAGGTGTCCATCATCAGATGAATGGGTAAAGAAATTGTGGAAGTCTCTGAGGTCCTGGGTTCAATTTCCAGCACCCAAAAATGGCAATCTTGAAGCAATCAGCCATTGAAAACCCTATGAGGGTCCCTGTGAGCTGGACATGACTTGATGGCACCTAATAATAATAACATACACTATGGAGTGCTACTGAGCCATAAAGAAAGACAAAATTATAACATTTGCTGGAAAGTGGATGGAACTAGAGAACATCATTTTAAGTGAAATTAGCCAGACTTAGAAAGATAAACATCTCATGTTTTCTCCGCTATATGGAAGCTAAATCTCAATATTTATTCAACATTAAAACATATAGGTCATGAAAGTAGAAGGGAACTATGTAAGAAATGATGATGGACTAAGAAAAAGGGGAGGGGCCAAGGAAAAAGGGCAATGGGAGAAAGAAAAGGAAATATCACACATGTTCCCCACTAGGCAAAATTGAGATGGATGGGTAGATAGATAGATAGATAGATAGACAGGCAGATAGATATACACACAAAAAAAGACATGCAAGTAGAAAGGGGATGATTATTAGGAAAGGAGGGATAAGAGAAGGGGGCACAAAAAGGGGGGGGATAAACATGAGCAATATACAATGAAATGTATGCATGATAATGTCATAATGAGACCCATATGTTGTACATTAAAAATTACTAATAAAAAAGAAACATTTCAGAAGCCAATACAATTTAAAAATAAGATGTATTTTGATTTGCTTTATTTTTTGGATCCTTTCTGAATAGCTCTCAACACACATTTATAAGGCCACTGCACTATGACATTGATAATCAGCAGTAAGAGTTGTAGCAAATACTTTCTAACTGAATTTCAAAAAGATGTACTCACCATGGATTAAAAAATATTATTCTTAAAATGTCAGCTTACCTGTGATAAGAAATCACTTTAGAATTTATGAAAGGGAAATAGAAAAATAAAAATTGACCAGGCTACTTACTCCTTAATTCTGATTTAGGGCATCCATAAAACTCTAAATATATTTATTCAGTGCCCTGGCACTGATGACATTTCCAATAATTTTCTGGAAGTGAGACTCAATGGCTTGATGTTTTTGATCAAATGGCACTGTGCTGCAGAGCTCCATGAAGCACTTCAGACAGTTCTTTGACTAGGGGAGGAAAACAACAAACTAGGAAAGCATGTTTTGTAAATGCCAATAGCTTTTTTGACTGGCTTTCCTTAGGTTTTTATCCTCCTCATCTAGTTATCAGAGAACTTGAAAACTGTGGAAACTCAGCATCCAGGGGAAGCACCCTCTTGTTTACCTGGGCTGAGCAGTCCTGGGTTCCTTGGTTGCTGGTGCCTTCTCTTTGGGGTAAATGCTCTGCTTATCTCTGGCCATAATAGACCTGACATAGTCCTATTCTGTAGGAGAAATTTCTGTCTGCCCTTCTTGCTCTCATGCTTCTACACCCTCACCCCATGGAAAGGGGCTCTTTTTTTGTGCGTGTGTGGAAAACACTTCAAAGAAACACTGACTCCACACATACGTAATAAAATGATTTTTAACAAGGACATCAAAACAATTTTATGGAGGATGAGAAATCTCAACCAATTGTGCTGCGATAACTGAATATCCATAAGGAAAAATAAATTTGACTTGTCTCAAACCATACATAGAATTTGCTTCAAGATGGAACAGACCTAATTGACAAAGGTAAGATGATAAAGCTACTGGGCTAAGTCACAGGAAAACCTTCATAACCTTCATATAGGTACAGATTTCCCATAGAGGACACAAAATTTACAAACCCTTAGAGAACAAACATGAATAAACTGTTGTTTGTTGTTATTAGGTGCCATTGAGTTGTATCTGACTTATAGCAATCCTCATATGGTTTTCAATGGCTGATTGTTTTGGCCACATCCTTCACTCATTTTTACAGTGCTGGGAATCGAACCTGGGACCTCAGAGACCATAGGGTGCTGCCCTACCAAGTGAGCTACATCCCAGCCATGCATAAATTAGGCTTTCAATATTTAAAAGAGCTCTGTAGATTCAAAGTAGCATCAAGAAAATTGATAGGAAATTCCCAGATTGGGAAAAAGAATTCACAACTCACATATATGATAAAAGGTTTGGATCTACTACATAAAGAAGTCCTGCAACTCAATAATAAAAAATAACCAAATTAAAAAAACAAACAAACAGACTATGTACTAGTGACAGTAATCATCTGAAAAAGCACATGATATCATTCAGGAAATGCAAATTTAAAACCACAAATGAAATATTACCACACACTCTGTAGAACAACTAAACTGAGAAAATATGTGATACTGGAATACTCATACATTGCTACTGGGAGTGTAAATTGTACGTCTTGGTTAGCACTTTTTTAAAAGATAAACATTTGTCTAATTTATTACTTAAGCATTCATCTAAGAGAAATGAAAACAACATGTGAAGTGTGAAGAATGTTTATAGTAACTTTATATAAAACATCCAGTATGTCTATCAATAGAATGGTTAAACAAACCATGGTATAGTCATATAGTGAAATATTACTCAGTAATAAAAGGAACAAACTATTGAGCTAGGCAACCACATAGATGAATTGCAAAAGCATTATGCTGAGTGAAGGAAACCAAATCTTTCATTCCCCACAAACTGCATACTATATAATTCCATTTATGTAAAATCCTAAATGTGGCAAAACTATGTCATAGTGATGCAGATCAGTGGTTACTTCTGCAAGAATGGACTGGGAAGTGGTGAAGACTTTGCAAGACAATGGAAATGTTTTGTGAAATGATGTGACCTTGTTAAGACTGAAAATACAATGTACTTAAGATCTGAGCATTCCACCGTGAATAAGTTTAAAACCTTAATTCAAAAAAGTAAGTAAAATCCACAGTCAAAAGAATGCCAAATGATCATTGGTAGTAGAATTGAACTTTGTATTTTGGAAGTGCTCTTGCAGAAGATACAGTCAGGTATAATGAAAGGGTGGAGAAGACCTAGGCCACTAGGATAGGCCTAATCAAAAGGGATGACATCAAAAAGTCTGTGACAGTGGGTGGGCAGAAGAGTAGAGAAGAAAGGAAACCCAGAGAAAAATACCACTTGCCCATCTGAAATGGATTCTAAAAGACTGAATGATGGTGGTGTCTTATCTATTTTGTGTTGCTATAACAAAATCCTTGAGGCAGGGTAATTTATAAAGGTAAATTGATGGTTAGGGGGTCCAAATATCATAGCATCAGCATTCCGGTGAGAGCCTCTGGCTGCGACACAGTATGGTAAAAGAGTAGAAAGGGAATTAGCTGTATGCAGGAGGGGGCAAGGCATGGGGTAGCCATACTTTAAAACAACTGGCTCTTATGGGAACTAATTAATTCCTGCTAGACCCACATTGACTCATTCACAAGGGTGAAACCCAATGACCCAACCACCTTCCTCTAGGCCTCAGCTTTTAAAGGTTTCACAACCTCAACATTGCCAAACTGAGGACCAAGCTTCCTGCACATCAATGTTTGAGAAGATAAATCATATTCAAACCACAGCAGATAATGAGAATAATAAGGAAATATTTTGGGACAGCATGTGGATATGATATGCTAGTAATAAAATAAATTTCTCCTAGCCTGTATTTACAACTGACTTTGTTGAGCAAAACCACATGCCTAGGGGATGCTAAGTAAGTAATTATTGAATGTGTATTTGTGAAGTGCCATTTTTTCTTCTCTTTTCTTCCTTTCTTCTTTCCCTTTTCCTTCCTTCCTTTCTTTCTTTCTTTTTCTTTCTTTCTCTTTCTGTTTCTTTCTTTTATTCTTTATTTTTCTCACAGGTTCTTACTATGTAGCCCAGGATGACCTCAAACTCACAATCCTCCTGCCTGAGCCTCTTCATTGTCAGGATTACAGATGAGTGCTACCACCTCTACCTAGGAGCTGTCTTTTCTATCGTATCTACTTTACATTATTTTCTTACTTTAACTAGCTAGTTCTGGAGGAGGCACAATTGAAGCCAATTTGCAAAGACATGCTGAAGATATAATGCTGGTAAAGGATACTGAAATGGATCATACCAGAGGAAAACCTTTGCAAAGGCTGTTGGATTTAGGGGCATTTACTCCTCACATCCGGATGAGTAGCTTTCATACAACAGCTTCTTGTCTCCATTAACCAAATTACATTTGAACCAGACAAGAGCACTTTTATTTCCTCTGCCTCCTGAGCTACCTAGTCCTTCCTACTGAAGCAGCTCTATTCCAGGCACTTACATCATCCGTCATGAATGAAAAGCTTGTGACAAAATGCATTGCCAGAAGTCGAAGCATGAGCCTAAATCAATTAGACAAAAATCAAACCTTCATATTTTGATGTATTGCCAGGAGGCGAGACATGGCTGGTATGACACAGCTCTAGGGCTTTGTCATATGTCCAACAGAAAGTGGGCTGTGTCCTGAACAAAACTCAGAGAGCACAGGAACAAGGATACATCAAGCTATTGTCTACAACCAGGAAAGGGAAGGCATCAGAGTGGCTGCGAATCAGTTTGATTCCTGTGCATTTTTCAGCAATCTGTGGGAGGGCTTCAGGATTATTCATCCTTTCTCTCCATCTAGACTTTGGTTCTTGCAGATACCAGAAGTGCCACATTCTAAGGACGAACTTTTGACCTTGTTGCTCATTCTAAGTGGGGCTGAGGCTTGAAGCATTTCGATTTCTTGTCTGGCTTGAGCTACTCCGTGGAAGGAGCAGAAGACAGGCTGGGCCTCAGGTGAAGCTGGGAGGGTCCTGCGGGGATGGCTCTTTGGATTCAGCTGGCTTTTAACTTTCAATTTTTAATGTCTATCGATGACAGGAATTAATTACAGTTTCTTCAAAGTCAGTATCAATATTAAGTTAGTAAGCCATTAAAAATGACCAATGCCAGTGTCTAATTTATGAAAAATGCTCGCTCTTTTAGTTTTTGTTTTACCCCATTATGATTCCTTACAATATAAAGGAATATATTTTTAATAAACAAAATAAGCAGCCCCAAGAAACAGAAACAATTCTGTGAGGGCCTTCCTGGGGCCTTGCCAAGGACAACAGCCCACAAAAGGTTGCAGTAATGATTATGGGAGCAGAAGCAAAATGGGAAAAAGGAAGAATTACTTACGTGTTCACACATAATTACTTATGTGTTCACTTCTGTCTATCCTTTCCCAAGGATTTTGCTTTTAAATTATCTCCCAGCCCCCTCCATCTGCTTCCTTTTCTCTCAGATGAATTAGTAACCAGATATAAAAGACAGAAGTAAATAACATTCTTAGTGCACATTTGCTTTTTAGAAGCAATTTGTTGAGCACAGTTGAATATCTGGAGGACAGAATTGACAAAGATGCTCTCCCTGACCAAACCTTGGCCAGGACATTCTGTGCCTTTTTGTCTTCTAGGCTTCAACCTCAGTCCTCATCCTTGCCAAACCTGAGCAACCCAGTCTCAGCAAAAATCCCACTAGGTCAGGTTAGCAAGAATTCTCCCTACCCTTGATATCTAATCTGTCTTCCACAAAAGTCCTGTTATGTTGACATAACAAGTTGTTTCCTTCAAGTTTCCTCTTAGTACCTTTCCATCCTCTAGTCCCCAGCCTGCTTCTTGGCTATAAATCCCCACCTGTCCTGGTATTCAGAACTGAGCCCAATCTCTTTCCTCTATTGCAATAGTCTTAACACTTATTGCAAGAGTCTTGAATAAAATTTTTCTTACTCTTTTAATAAGCATCAGAATATTCTTTTACTGAATAGAATGAAAGCTGTATGAGGGTAAGAACATTATTGTTCTGTTTGTCTAGTGTACCTTCGTCTCTGGAACAGTGTCAAAAACAGTTTTCTCAATAACAATATGCAGATAAAGGACGGCATGAATGATTTTATTTTGTCCTTTCATAAAAACAATGAGGTAAGTTCTTATCCTCATTTTATAGAAGAAGAAAGAGAACCTTAAGTGGTGTAAGGAATTTATTTCATGTCTAGTAGCTAGTAAGAAGCATTTCATGGAGGGACTATTCTTTGCTTTGTCCTATGTAGAAAATAGCTTTTAATATATAAAATTTAGAACATTTTTGAGACTGACATGAGAAAACCGGCAGGTAGGAGTGTCCAGTACTCATCCTTTGATAGAGATGTCAATATAAACAATCTTCTGCACACAAGAATAATTTCTCAGGAAATTATTTCTAAGGAATCCAGATTAAAGATTATGGCATCTGAGTGAAGTATAGAAGTAAAAGTTCATGGGAGATGGTTGGAAGAACAATTTTGTATTACCCATGTCACTCCTCCCTCCCAAGTCTGCACAGTGCAACACACAGACATACAGAGAGAGAGAGAGAGAGAGAGAGAGAGAGAGAGAGAGAGAGAGAGAGAGGTTCTTTTTCATGGGAGAAAGGGAGTGAAATGAGCACTGGACATCACTGTAGACCCCAGTCCAGGCCAGCCTCATGGAACCCTGATTCCAGGATGGCCTCTGTGGTCCTAGGCTCCTGGACTGCCTCAACAACGGGCCAGTCCCTGAAGACTCAGGCTCCAGCACTGTCTCAGAGCCAGACAAGTCTTCCGAATCCCAGGCTCCAGGCTAGCTTACTCAAGGACTCAAGCAGAAAGCACACTCACTCATGAGCCTCACCAGCCAGCCTGCCCAGAATCACTGGTTAGGTTGACTGGTGAAGGGCTTTTCCTGCAGTAGGTAATTATCAAAGATAAAGACTGGAATAGGCGCCTGCTTCTTCAAATGTAACACACAGGCATAGGCTGCAAGGATCATGAATAATCAAGGAAACATAATACCACCAAAGGAACAAAATAAGATATCTACTAATCAACTCTAAAGAGATGGCTACCTGTGAACTGCCTGACAGATAATTAAAAAATTGTTGTTGTTGTTGTTGTTGGGTGCCCTTGAGTCAGGTCTAACTTATAGTGACACTTTGTACAACAGAATGAAACAACGAAACACTCCTGGACACTGTGCCATGCCAGGCACTATTGTCAGTGCTTCCCTTTATTGACAGGGTTTTAAATGGTGGATTGTTTTGGGAGTGGATTGCCAGGTCTTTCTCCCTAGCCTGCAGCACTTCATATTCCCAGGTGGTCTCCCATAGAAGGACTAACCAGGCTTAGCTGCCAAGATCAGGTGGGATCAGATGCTGTTGTAAATAAGCTTGGTGTGCTACAGGAGAACCCAGGTACTTAACTATAAGTAATTAAGAAAATAATACATGAACAAAATTAAAAGTTCAACAAAGAGATAAATGCTGCACAAAAATTGAAACAAATTCTGAAGCTAAAGAATATATGACTATACTGAGAACTTTCATAGAGAGTTTCAACATCAGACTTGATTAAGCAGAAAAAGAAAGAAAAGTTAGCTCAAAGAAAGATTCTTTGAAATTACTCAGTCAGAGGAATAAAAAAGAAAAAGAATGAAAAAAGTGAATAAAGTCAAATAAACTAACCAATGCATTATGTGAATCCAAGAAGGAGCAGAGAAGGAGGAAGATATAGGAAGTTTTTTTTTAAAGAAATACTAACAGAAAATGTCTTATATTTGGAGAGAGAAAATAACATCCATATCTTTGAAGCTCAAACAATGCCAAATAGATTAAGTATAATGATATATTTACCAAGTTACAATATAAAAAAATTCTCAAAAATCAAAGACAGAGAATTTTGAAAGTGACAAGAGAAAAGCAACTTATCATCTACAAGGAAACCTTGCTTCTACAAGACTATCAGGGGATTTCCTAGCAGAAATATTACAGGCCAGGACAGAGTAGGATAATGCAGTCAACATGCCAAAAGAAAACAATTTTGAACAAAAAACTTTGACAGTAAAGCTGTCCTTCATCAATGAAGCCAAGATAAAGACTTTCCCAGACAAACAAAAGCTGAGTTAGTTCATTGCCTCTAGACTTGCCTTATAAGAAATGCCACAGACAGTTCTTCAAGTTGAAATTAAAGGCTGCTAATAGCATATGAAAACTTATGAAATTATAAAATTGATTGAAAAGGTGAGAATACAGGCAAATTGCTAATTTAATAAGGGTGGTGTGTAAATCACTTACTTTAGTATAAAAGTGAAAAGACAAAATTATTCAAAAAAGTATAGTTACAATAACCCATTAATGGATATGTAGTATGTAAAAGATGCAAAATTGAGACCAGTAATATAAAATGGGTGGGGAAAGAAATGAAAGTATCAAAATTTCGAATGTGATAGAAGTTGCTATCAGCTTAAGATAGTTATACAATATTTTATGTAAGCCTTATTGTAACTCTAAAGAAAAAACTGGTGTAGGTACAAAAAAGTTAGAGGAAGGAATCAAGGCCTACCACTACAAAAAAATCCAGAATAGATCCTATTATTAAAAAAATTAAAAAGATTGAAGTCCTATCAACTATCTTTTCTGACCCTAATAATATGAAACTAGAAATCAATTACAGGAGGAAAATCCACAAATATGTGGAACTTAAACAACAAACTCCTGAATAATTAGTTGGAGAAAAAACAAGGAGAAATCAAAACACAGCCTGAGAAAAACAAAAATGGAAACATAACATGCTCAAACTTACCGGAAAAAGCAAAAATAATTCTAGGGGAAATTTACAATGATAAATGCATACTTTGAGAAAAAAAGAAAAATCTCACATAAACACTCTAACTTTGTTACTCTTTCTATGGAAAAATGTACAAAGGGTCCTCAAGAAATTAAACAGAATCACAATATGATCCAGCAATCAGAAAGTTTAGTAAATTGTTATCTTGAAGAGATGCCTACCCTTCGGAACTTGGCTTTGTACTCAGACTGACTCAGGTTTGCATCCTAACCCCAACTTTTACTGAGTGCCCCGAGTGATGTAAGCATCCTTTCTGAGCCTTGGCACCCTCACTGGAAAATAGTAATTCCTGTCTCAGAACTGGTGTGAGAACCTCATGACAATCTATTTTGCACAATATTTGGTAACAATGATTGCTCCAACAGTAACTATGATTATTGACAGTATCATAGAAATTGTGTAAAATTGTGTAAAATGGTACATCTCCCAGAATTTTAAGTAATGAGTGTTCTCCTTCAAAAATAGACTTGTTTCCATAGGGGCAAATAAATATACATACAAAAGCACATTTCAATTTGTCATTCAATGTAACATTGTGGATCAATGGTAATATGGTATGGTTGAAAAGGAGTAGAGAAAATGGGAACTGTTCAACATCTTGCTTATTTTATTAGTTCATTTTTAGCAAAAGCTTCTTGAGCAAAATATGTGACTCTTTAGACATTAATTATTTAAATGAGGGAAAAAGAAGCAGACTCTGTGTAGCCACCTTGAGTGAGTTTTAAGCCTTTCCATTGTCCTCTTTTCATTGTTTTCAATGCCATGGCTGCACTGCAGTGAAGAACACAATCATCATTGAGCAGATCAGCAGGAAATTTGAAAAAAAAAAATCCAGGTCCTGTGGTCAACGCAAAAATCAAGTTAATGAATTATTATTGAAATAAATAGTGAATTTGAATGAGGAGGAGGTCAGTAGGTCAGTACTGGAGAGAAATTAATCAGTATAAAAAGTGTAATCAGTATAAAAAGTTGGAGGAGAGCCAATATAAATGGATTTCCTTTTTTTCTTTCCTTTTTTTTTTAAGCAAATGAGAAATAATCACAGTCAGTGTTATTCATCTTTTTTGAATGTAACTGAAATCTCATCTTGGAAAACAGTCTTACAGATATGTTCCGGGCAGTGAGCAGAATGTAAATAACCTGCTTGGAAACTGGTCCAGTTGCCTCCTGTTTGATAAGGACAGGGCAGGTCTCATAAAGTGCTTCATGCTTATTTGTTCATCCCAACTTCTCATGTGGTTTCCCAGACACTTTAGCACAGGGCTGTGAAAACTTAAGTAAGTCAGTAGATATTTGCTCCTTCTTCTGTTCTTAAGTAAGTATGCTAGGGAGCAGGCAATGTGCTAGACTCAGAAAGCATGAAGGGATGAAAGTCAGTACTTTTTCCTCCGGAGCTATGCCACTTTAATCTAGCTAGGACGACTAAGTATATCCACATTAAAAAGAAAAAAAAAATAGTGTGTGACTAAAAATCAGCATCCTGTGAAATGGATAAGAAATGTTTTTGTAGGTGAGAAATTTGAGCTAGAATGAAGTTGTTGCGGCATGGAAGTCAAGCAAAAGTTCGTGCAAGACATAGATTTTGAGCTGGACGTGGGGTTGGACTTCAATCAGGAAGAATGCAGAGAATGGCAAAAGTGACTAATCAGAGAATGAAAAGCTTAATTCACACATGAAATACTGCTGATGACATTTTCCTCTGCCTAGCTCATCTGCCTCAGGACTACTCCCAATCCATAGCCATCTCTGACATACTAATACATTCATGGATTTCATTAACTGCTGCGTCTTTGCCTCTATAAGCTATATCTGGCAGGTTACATAAAGGGTATTTGAAAAGGGAACTCTGAGGTTTCTGGATCTTGCTGCTAGAAGGATGGTGCTATTATCGGGTGAAGTTGTTATTAGGTGCCCTCGAGTTGGGTCCAACTCATGGCAATCATCATAGGGTTTTCAATGGCTGATTGTTTCAGGATTGCTACAGGGGTGGATTGCCACATCCTTCTCCTGTTTTTGTGGTGCTGGGGATTGAATCCGGGTGTTCAAAGAATGAGGAGCAGCACTCTACCAACTGAGCTAAACTCCAGCCCAACTTCAGTGAAGTGGGAAAAATTATTTTGGGGAAAGATCCTGAGTTCAATGTTGAATAAATTAAGTTTGAAGCAACTTTGTGATACCTGTATGTTTTGAGTGTTTGCTATTTTCTTATTTCATTTTTACTTTCTCTTTACAAAAAGCAGCCAATTTTGCAACATGTATGAGTATTCTACTTTAAAAGTAGAACGGTCATAAAGTAATAAAACAGTATAAAGAGTTCAAGAATTTTAAAATTCAACAATATTCATTATGAAATTTTAAATGAGATCCAATTAGTTCATAAAAATGTGAAAAGTGAAGTACTAATATAGAGGCTCCAATGTACGGGGTATCTCCAACTCCTGCAATAAGTAATGTTGAAAATGTATAGTCACTCAAAACAATGAAAATTTATTCCTTTCTTGTACAAAATACAAAAATAGTGTTTCTAATTAGTGAGTAGTCTTTTAAGGCAGACTCAGGGACCTAGCACCTTCCACCTTATGGCTCTGGCAACTTCACTGTGTGTCTTCCAGGGTTGCCATACTTATCTTTTTCAGCTGACAGGTGAACAAAGAGCTTAAAGGATTTTCCATGGGAAATTTTCTATGGGGCATTTATTTGCTGCAGGCCTGAAAGTGTCACTGGTCACTTCTGATTGTCCCTCACTGGCTGAGCTCAGTCACATGTGTGTGAGCCTGTACTAGAGCCTGGGAGATACATTCTAGTTCTGCTCACAGTGAGAGGAGGGAATGGGTTGTGTGGTGAACTGAGGAAATTCTGCCTCAGATGTCAGAAGGGCACAACTAGTGTTTATGTGCAGTTAGTGTTGCTCTTCTAGCATGGTATCCATTTTAAAAAGAGATCGTGATTTGATTTCCAAAGAAGATGGAGTTGCAGAACAGGATTTACATGCTCACTAAAAACTGGATAATTGTATGAAACAACAGTTTATAAGACACCAGATGCACTGTGTTGACTCAGACCACTCCTCCAATTCATATGTTAAAGCCCTAAGACCCAAGCCCCAATGTGACTGTACTTGGAAATGGGGCTTTTAGAAGGTAATTAATGTTAAATGAGGTCATAAGGGTAGGGTCTTAATCTGATAGGATTGATGAGTTTCTAAGAAGAAGAAGAGAAGTCTTTATCTTCCCAGGCATATTCTCAGGAAAGGCCATATGAGGACATGGTAAGAAGGCAGCCACCTGCAAGTCATGAAGAGGGCCCTCACCAGAACCCAGCCATGCAGATACCCAGCCTCCAGCTTCCAGAACTTAAGAAAATAAATACTTGTTGTTCAAGCTATCCAGTTGACTCCATTTTGTTATGGCAGCTTTAGTATACTAAGGTGTTGGACATCAGCAAGGGGACCCCTAGGATTGTTACAGCTCATTGCCTTGGAAGTTTTCAGGCCAAGGGCACAGTCTTGGGTGTGCCAAAGAGACTGACATGGTTGGAGTTTGGAGGGTAGACTACTGAAGGAGGAGAGTCATGCAGAGGGGGAGTTCTGGGTATCGGCCAAGGGTACCCCCAACTATTTTACTGAGTAACATCAGCACAAACATGTGGGGAAAATATATGAGCTTAAGGAAAGAATCCCCTGAAAGGATCAGAGACAACAGTGTCTGATCTTACACACAACTGAAAATAGTGCCTATTTCTCCAAGCCAAACTGGAAAACCTTAAGATTCATAGGGTTCGGGTAGAGTATACACCAAGTACCGGGCTCTGTAATGAGAATAATTAGCCTGGGAATGAACACTGCTGCCTGACAGGGATTAAAAGCAAAATCTGAAATAATCAAATGGTTTTCATGCAATTTAATTTCATACTAGAACAAAGATCAAGGATATTTAGAAGGAAATTATGTAGCAGGCAACATGGTAATAGTCACTATAACTACCATCAAATAAAAAAATTCCAAGGCACACAAAGAAACAGGAAGATACAGCCCACAACAAGGTTAAATCAATTGAAACTCACCTGAAAATGACACAGATGCTAGATTAGCAGACAAGGAAGTTAAATATGTGTTCAAAAGTTTATTATGTTGTTGTTAGGTGTTGTCAAGTTGGTGTCCGACTCATAGAGACACTATGTACAACAGACAAAACACTATTGTCAGTACTTCTCTTCTATTCATAGAGTTTACAATGGCTGATGGTTTTTTGGGAGTGGATTGCCTGGTCCTTCTCTTAAGCCTACAGCACCTGGTGTTCCCAGGTGGTCTCCCAAAGACTAACCAGACCTGACCTTGCTTAGCTTCTGAGATCTGATGGGATTGGACGCCACAGTGGTACAGCTGCAGGCATTCAGAAGTTAAGACATGGAAAATATTTTTTAAAAGACCCAAATTAACTTCTGCTGGGTGCGGTGGCACATGCCTGTAATCCCAGCGGCTCGGGAGGTGGAGGCAGGATTGCAAGTTCGAGACCAGAGGCAGTCTGCATAACTTAGCAAGACCCTGTTTCAAAAAGTAAAAATATGGGCTGAGAGTGCAGCTCAGTGGTCCAGCACTTGCAGAGCATGCAAGCATGAGGCCCTGGGTTCAACCCCCAGTACAAAAAAACAAAAACAAAAACAAAACAAAACAAAACAAAACAAACAAACAAAAAACCCAAATTAGCTTCTCAGGGTAAATCTGTAACGAAGGATATGAATATACTGGTCGATAGCTCTATAGGTACGTGATTTATTCCACAATCTGTATTCATATTGAGATTTAAAATGACTTCCTACCCATTGTGAATAACTGTGCATCAAGGGCTTTTGGGATCCCTGGAGAACAATTGAAGCTGTGCATGTTAATTCCTCAATGGTTAAAGTTTCATTTATGTTAACAAATGTAAAAGTGTACCTGGCTTTAAGACTTTATAACTAATTGGAAAGACTAAACACTCATGGGGGCCTGAAGAGTAACTGCAGAGACGCAGTTGCAGGAGCCTCTGCTGACCCTGTGGGTCACTAGGCAGTGTCTCTGTGGAGATCACCTGCCAGAAGAGAAAACTGCAAGGCGAGAGCTGACCCAACAGAGGCTGAGCTCTCTCACTGCCTTACCCTGTGCCTCCAGGCCACCACCAAACAACTGCTGGGGACATACCTGGGTGTGAGAGGAAAGGTCAGGTCACACCAAGTACTCAGAAGCTCCAGTGATACCAGGGACCTTCAGGAAACATAGTTCCTGAGAGGAGTAAAGAACTCAGAAAGATGGGGCTATTGGAAAAACCTTTGAAAAATCCTTTTCTTGTTTTTCCTTTATAGATAAAATTAATCTACACTCAAATAATTTAAAAAATTCACCAAATAATGAAAAGAATAAATATATTTGCAGTTTTTTCCATATATGTGTAAGTCTATATGTATATGTGTACATGTATTTATAATATTTTCAGTCTTTTTTCAAGATGAATGTTCCAAATAATACATGGCTATACATGTATAGGTTTCTAATCTGTTTTCATTCTTAGTTAATATTATACAATAATCACATATGTCATTTGAGAATATAGTCTGAATGGCTCTATCATATCTTATGAATATAGCTTAATATTTTAGTTTTTAATTTTATATAATTTTTAGTTAGTGTACAATATCATGAATTTCATTGTGGCATTTTCATACAATTATACCATGTACTTTGCCCTTATTCACTCTCTCATTACCTGCCCCATGTTACTCTCACCCCCTCATTATTTCACTCTTCCCGAATAGATCCCCTTAGACTTTCCAATCTTACATACATGCATATATATATATATATATATATATATATATATTCTTTTAAAAATAAATGTATCTTCTGCATATGAGATAGAATATGTGCCATTTGTCCTTCTGAGTCTAGCTTATTTTGCTTTAAATGATGACCTTCAGTTCCATCCATTTTCCTGCAAATGACGTAATTTCATTCTTGTTTACAGCTGAATAAAATTCCATTGTGTATATCTACCACATTTTTAACCCATTTGTGTGTGGATGAACATCTGGACTGATTCCATATCTGTAGCCTAATATTTAAAAATCATCCTCATTTATAAACATTAGTTTGTAACTACTTTGCATTCCCCTATTGTATGGAAAATTTCTGTAAATTTTGTGGGTTTTTTTGGGTAACCAGTTACTAGAAGGTCTACACATTAGACCAAAGCACAAACATGTATTTTAGGCTTATTATACTTATTGCCCAAGTGCGCTCCAAAATAGAGGTAGTATATTAGGTAAAGATTGAGAACATGGGTTCTGGAGTCAGAACCCTGGGTTTGGCTCCAAGGCAAGGTCATTTACTTGCGGTGTGACTTCAAGTTATTTATAATATCATTCCAGAGCTCAGTTTCTCTATTTGCAAAATTAGGCTAATAATACAATCACTTAGCTTCTAGAATGCCTATGATGATTTAATAGGTGAATACCGAAGCCTTTTGCAAGGTTTAAAGGCTATCCAAATGTTAGTTGCTTTTTTACTGCCATGTTTTTGAGTCTTGTCTCCTCCCTAGTTGCCATGTGAAATATGACAGCTGTGACCTGGTCCCGTGCTGGGCTGTAGAGATAAGGACAGAGTGCATAAGGCTGTCCCATGCCTTCCACTAGAAATCCCGTAAAGAAAATTTATGTCTTTCTGACATCTCACACCAACACTGCATGGCCTGTGGGGAGAAGGGTCACAGAGAAGTATATAGCCAGGCTAACTCATTACCATAAATGTGCTTAGAACTGAAGAAAAGAATCAAGTGAGGGCAAAGGGGATAAAGACCCTGTCTGCAACTGGCATTTACCTCCCGTGAGATGCAAATGTTCAGCTGAATGAACTGATGACCTATCTTGGTAGATCCGCAGGACACAAAATGAAATGAAAATGTAACGCAAATGCAAATTCCCCAAAAGAGGAGGTACAATTTCCCTTTTTTCTCTATGTAGCCAAAGAACTATAAACACAGGGGAGAAAGACAAGTGAGGACAAGCTTTTGGAGATGCATTGGGATGGGGAAAGTAAAGGGAGGGGACAGGGCAGAAATGGCAGGGACACTGCCTCCTTGGAATAGGACTCAGTCAAGCAGGAGTTCCTCATGCACCACCTTTGTGGTTTTGCTAAGTGGTGAGTGTAAACTGGAAACCTGGGGAGTAGGAGCTATTACTATTTGAGGAAAGAGAGAGACAAAGAGAAGGAAGGAAGGAAGGATGGATTACTTTCAAGCATAAAATTAAGGTAGTTTTCAAAGAGAGGCTGACACAGAACTCCATTAAAAAATTCTACAGAATGTACTTTAAGCAGAAGAAAAATGGCCCCAAATAGAAGCTCTAAAATCCAAAATGCAAGGAAAAGTTTACTAAATGTTAAATGTTAGGGGTATATTTAAATGAATAAAGTGTTAAACAATAGAATTAAGGTCTTGAGGAATTAAAAAGACAATAAATAACACATATGTTGCTGTTGTTGTTAGGTCTGACTTATAGTGACCCTATGTACAACAGAACGAAATACTGCCTGACATTGTGTCATGCACATGATCTTTTCATGTTTGAGTCCACTGTTGCAGTCACTATGTTTCTTCTCATTTTGAGTTGTACCACATCAGCTAAAGGAGGGCCCAGCGGCTTTACTCCAGTCCTGTCATTAAGGTCAGCTCTACTTTTAGGGAGCTGAGGGTTAGCTCAGTTGGTAGAGCACATGCTCTGCACTCTCTGAGGACCTAGGTTCGATCCTCAGTACTACAAAAATGGGAGAAGGATGTGGCAATTCACTCATGAAACAATCTCGAAAACTATTAGCCATTGAAAACCCTGAGGGTCACCAAGAGTTGGACCAGACATGATGGCATCTAACAGCAACAACAAACTACTTCGAGGAGGCAACTCTTCCCTAGTTGTCTTTTGAATGTCTTGAAGTCTAGGGGGCTCATATTCCAGCACTATATTGACAGTGCTTCTCTGCCATTCATTGGGTTTTCAATGGCTAATTGTTTCGGGCTGCAGCCATAGCACCATACCATAGGATGGTATCCTATCTCGCCTGATCTTGGAAGCTAAACAGGGTTGCCCTGGTTAGTCCTTGGATGGGAGACCACTTGGGAATACCAGGTGCTACAGGTTTGGGAGAAGGAGGAGGAGCAATCCACTCCTGAAACAATCTGCCATTGAAAACCCTATAAATAGCAGAGAAGCACCGTCAATAGTGCCCAACATGGCACAGTGTCAGAAAGTATTTCTTTCTATTGTACATAGGGTCACTCTGAGTAGGACCTGACTCAATGGCATCTAACAACAACAACAACAACAACAAACAATTATTTTGGGAGTGAACTGCTGGGTCGTTCTCCCTAGTCTATCTTAGTCTGGAAGCTCAGCTAAAACCTGTCTACCATGCGTGGCCCTGTTGGTATCTGAAATATTGGTGGCAAAGCTTTCAGCATCACAGGAACATGCAAGCCCCCACAGCATGACTAAATAGGAAAGAAAGTAAATGAGGTAATGTATTCTAAGTCTCTTTATTACACTGGAAGAAAGTAAGTGAATTGGTTATTTTATAGAATTTGAAAAAGTTAAGTATGCATCTTTGTAATACAGAGATGAATACTAAATAAATAGAGAGGATGTTCACTCCAAACTAGTATGTGTGGGGGATTGGATTAGAATATGCACTCATTCCAAAAGAAGAAATGGAAGAAGGAAAAAAAGAGAAAATGCAACAATTGGAAAGCTATAGAATAACATGGTAGATTTGTCCCAATGTACCAAGAATTTTGTTAAGTATAAATGACTAAATGTTCCAGTTAAAAATATAAAGAATGTCTTGTATGAAATGACAAAACTCAGCTGTATGCTATTTAAAAGGTCCACATCTAAAAATTAGGAATAAAGAAAGACTGAAAGCCATAGATGGAGAAATATCTGCCAGGCAAATACTAACTAAAAGAAACCTGGAATTCTTTTACATTTCTTTTTATCTGATCCATTCATATAAGACAAATTAGATATTAAGGAAAGGAATATTGTTAGAGGTAAGTATGGATATTTTATAATAATAAAAATATGATTCAACATGAAAATTTTGCCACAAAATATACCTTTGTGTACACTGACTTGCATAGCTGCCCCTTCCTCAAAGGAAATACATGAATAAACATTATAGTGGGAGATTTTTGCACAAATCTCTAAGTGGTGGATTGTTGGGATTTCCCAGAGGGATAGAAGGTACCCTAACATAGGAAATCCCTGGGGCCCACCTAGCCCTCCTGGAGGACCCAACTCTGTCCTCCAAGGCATCCGGGTCACTTGCCCCCATTCAACCCTATGGAGCAAGATGGCAACGGTCACCTTTGCCCCACATCTGGGTACCTCACTCCTCCCCACTCCCATTGAGTGAGCCAAGGTGGTTTCCCTGCAGCCGCATTGGCTGAGCCTCGTCTGCTCCTTGGTTGGTTAAGCCCTTGCTCTCCAGCTAACCATGAGCCCTGCTCTGATTAGTCAGCTGTCATTCCTTGACAGTTGGATGACAGTTGGCCTAAGGGGATAAAAGCCCCAGACCCTAAAGCCCAACAGCTCATTCGATCTCCACCCAGAATATGCTCGCTTGTCCTCTGGCCCCATAAGGACCAGAGGCCTGCACTCACCTGACCTACCTAGTCTTCAGCCTACCCATTGTCCAGTCCACCTTCATCCTGCATCTGACTTGCTTTCATTCTCACCTTTGCCTGCCTGCCTTCATCCACTGGATCTTCTCCTTCTCCCCTCCAATTCACCAACCAACAGATCAAGTGTTTCGAGAGGCGAACCTTCCTGAGTCAAGCTCAGGGCCTCCGAAGCGGTGAAGACTGCAGACTGGATGAACAATGACACCCTGGAGTCACTGCCCCAGTGGCAGGGACAACAGCTGAGGGCCTTCCTTCCGTGTCTCCCTTCCCTATCCTAACCATCTAACCTTTTCCCTATCCCTGTAAATAAACCTGACTTGTTTGTATCACTCCTGAGTGTGACGCTCTATTCCCTGGCTTCAGTTCTTTGCAGGGTGCAAGCATTGGGGCACCCAGTTATTGTTGTTGTTGTTGTTAGGTGCCGTCGAGTCGGTATCCGACTCATAGCGACCCTCATTGGGTTTTCAATGGCAGACTGTTTCGGGATTGCCTTGGGAGTGGATTGCCAGGTCCTTCTCCCATTTTTGCGGTGCTGGGAATCGAACTCGGGACCTCAGACACTGCAGCGCAGCGCTCTACCAACTGAGCTAAATCCCAGCCCCGGGGCACCCAGTAGCTGCAGGCTTCAAAAGAATATGAATAATAAATACCAATTTTTGGGTTATTTACAGTAGCACATCACAATTCAGAGGGTCATGGGTTCGAGTCCCAACAGTGGATGAAGAAAGTAAAAAAAAAAAAAAAATTAATACAGTTACAGAAGATTTAAATAACCCAAAAATTGGTATTTATTATTCATATTCTTTTGAAGCCTGCAGCTGTAGCCCTGTGGCATCCGATTCCGTCAGATCTCGGAAGCTAAGCAGGGTCGGGCCTGGTTGGTATCTGAATGGGAGACTGCCTGGAAACACCAGAAGCTGTAGGCTTGGGAGAAGGACCTGGCAACCCCCTCCCAAAATCAATCTGCCATTGAAAACCCTATGAACAGCAGAGAAGCACTGATAATAGTGTTTCTTCTGTTGTACAGAGGGTCGCTATGAGTCCGATACCGACTCGACGGCAACTAACAACAACAACAACAATCTCTCAAATATATTTGATTCTTGGGGCTGGGATTTAGCTCAGTGGGTAGAGCACTGTGCTGCAGTCTCTGAGGCCCCAAGTTCAATTCCCAGCACTGCAAAAATGGGAGAAGGGCCTGGCAATCCACTCCCAAGGCAATCCAGAAGCACTCAGCCATTGAAAACCCTATGAGGGTCGCTATGAGTCAGATACCGACTTGATAGCACCTAACAACAACAACAACAACAATTCTTTTGAAGAATATATAGAATTCATATTCCTTTGAAACTCATATGAAGCATTTAAAAAACAACACTACACTAGCACTGCTGAAAACAAAACAAAAACAAAATTGTAAAACAAGCATTAGCAAATTTCAAGTATAGTCATGTACAGGCAATGTTGCTTTGGTCCATGATGGACCTTATTTATGACCATGGTTCCACAAGATTATATCCCCTAGTGAGATGGTGGCCATCTTAGTTTGTGTAAGTGCACTCTATGATGTTCTCACAGTGGTGAACTCACCTAATGATGCATTTCTTAGAACACGTGCCTGTTAAGCAGTACATGAGTGTACTGAAGTCAGACCAAGTATGCCCCTCAAGCATTTAGAAATTAGTAACAAAAGGAGAAATTGTTGTAAGTTTTGAAATTTCAAAGTATATTCCAAAGAAGTTATACTGGAATTTAGAAAGAATTTTGAGCTGAATGATAATGAAAATATTACTAAGACATGACGGTGCATGCCCAGAATCTCAGCATTCAGGAGGCTGAGGCAGGAGGTGTGAGACATGGCTAAAGCAGAACTCAGACGCAAATGCACACTTTTAAATGGACAAAGGCTGAAATTTGATACAGTTATTAGAAAAAGAAGAGCAAAATAGACTCAAAATAAGTAGAAAGAATAAAATAATAAAGCATTAGCAAAATGTAAAACAAACAGAGGCAAGCAATGAAGGCAACCATTTTCTTTCTTTTTCCCTCTTCTCTTCTCTTCTCTTCTCTTCTCTTCTTTCTTTCTTTCTTCCTATCTTATTTTTTTGTTGACAGGTCACACTATGTAGCCCACCCTGTCCTCAAAATCATGATTCTCCTGACTCTGCCTCCCAAGTGCTGAGATTACAGGCAAGCTACCACATCCAGAGTTTTTTTTTTCTTTCCTAATAAACCTAACAAAATTGATAAACTTCTGGTGAAAACAACAAGTGTATGTATGGGAAGAGGGAGAGTCAAAGGTGGAGGAGAAAGAAGAGGAAGGGACAGAGAGAAAGATATATCAAATTCTCAAGATCAGGAATTGAAAAGGTAATGTCACTATAAATTTGGCAGATATTGCATTTGTCTCCTGGGTTCACAAGTTATTCCTAATAAAATATCTTCATACCTAATGTATTGCAGTGAGAAATTACTATGCAGAACACTTATTTAGTTTGTAGTCCTGTGTTTTTCTTATATTTTGTTTCCTCAAAAGCAAGAAAGGTACTTTTTTCCTTGGTTGTATTTTATTTAGAATTAAGGATTATCTTAAATGATAAATGAATACTATAGGATAAAAGAGTAATTAGTAGCTGGTCATGGTGTCACAGGCCTGTAATTCCAGTGACTCAGGGGGTGGAGGCAGAAGGATTGCAAATTCAGGGTCAGAGACAACCTATGGAACATAGCAAGACCTTGTTTCAAGATTAAAAAAAAAAAAAAACTGGAGAGGTTAAGGGTGCCGCTCAGTGTTAAAGCACTTGCAAACTACATTCAAGGCTCTAGGTTCAACCTCCCAGTACCACACACACACACACACACACACACACACACACACACACACACAAAGGAGTAATTACTTTATCATTGTATTCATGAGTTCCTGAAGGTTTAGAAGTATTAGACAAAAATATGCTAAAATTATTTAGCTCAAAATTGAGATGACTGAGTGGTACTTTGATTTTTAAAAAGCGGAAAATAGGTGAAGCTGACAAAAGGCATAAAGAGTTAAAGTAGAAAATCAATAATTCCTAGCATGTTCCATTATTTATAAATATATAATTTAAAATTTTTCACTCAATAATTTCTAAAGACAAATTATATGACAGCTTTGGGTTTCAATTTCTTTTTTCACTAGATGAGTGTACTAGACTAGATAACTCCAAATCTTCAAAATAGCATGGTTATTACTTTAGAAATGGGACATTCCAGAATAATTAAGAGCATAGACTTGATAGTCATAAATATATTCAGGAAATAGTTTTTGAACAACTAATGATGTCCAGCAGTGTGTTACATTCTGGGAACATGGACAAGGTGTTTCCTACCATAGATTTTCTCTTCCATTAAGAAGACAGGTACCAAACTGGTAAAGAATTATCTAAACAGGTGAGAATTGTGACATGTGCTATATAAGAAATAGGGTGTTATGACACAGATTAAAAGAGATGTTTGAAATTTTTTCAGTACTGTACCTAACTCATCATAAACTTTCAATAAATGCTGGTTGAAATTCTTGTTATTAATGATGAAAAGTACTACTGTGGCATCTGATCCCACCGAATCTCAGAAGCTAAGCAGTGTTGGGCCTGGTTAGTCATCAGATGGGAGACCACTTGGGAATACTGGATGCTGTAGGCTTGGGAGAAGGACCCACAGCCCACTACTGAAACAATCAGCCATCAAAAACCCTTTGAATAGCACAGAAGCACTGACATAGTGCCGGACATAACACAGTATTGGGGAGTGTTTTGTCTGTTGTACATAGGATCTCTATGAATTGGACCCAACTTGACAGCACCTAACAACAATTGAGTGTATGTAAAAGGTCTCATTTTGTTGCAAAAAGCAGAAACCCAATGGAAGTTGACTTAAGAAAAAAAAAAAAGATGCATTTGCCCACATGTTTTAGAAGCCTTAGTTGACATAGGTGCAGGTGAACTTGGGATTTTAAAGGATATTGTCAGATTTACTGTATTTTTTTTCCTGTTTTCCTTGCCCTACCAGTAAAGATAAGCCAAACAAAATCAAGGAATATCTCCACCTTGAGTGTTTGTGTATGTGTGTGTGGGGTAGTGGTGGTGGTCATGGTGGTGGTAGTGGTGTTGTAAGGGAGAGGAAGAATCAAATGTATTTGATTGCTATACTTAAGTTCCCCCCCACGTCTGTCAGTTTGCTGCTCTGTGGGGGCTTGTGTGTTGTGATGAGGCTGAAAGCTATGCCACTGGTATCTCAGATACCAGCAGGGTTACTCATGGTGGACAGATTTCAGCTGAGCTTCCAGACTAAGACAGACTAGGGAGGAGGCATTGGTGAACCAATCCTGAAACAACTAGCCATTGAAAACCCTATGGATAGCAAAGAATGTCAAATATACTGCCAGAATATGAGCCCCCCAGGTTGGAAGTCACTCAAAAGACTACTGGGGAACAGTTGCCTCCTCAAAGGAGAGTCTACCATGATGACGGAAGCGGAGTAAAGCCCCAGGGACCTCCATGTGCTGATGTGGCACCACTCAAAGTGAGGGGAGACAACTGTAAACATCCATTAATAATTGGAACATGGAATGCCCATGAATTTAGGAAAATTAGAAATCATTAACAGAGAAATGGAGCCCATAAACATTGGCATTCTAGGTATCAGTGAGCTAAAATGGACTGGCATGGGCCATTTTGAGTCAGATAATCATATGGTCTACTATGCTGGAAATGATAAACTAAAGAGAAATGGGGTTGCATTCATCATTTAAAAAGACATTTCAAGATCTGTCCTGAAATACAATGTTGTCAGTGGTGGAATAATATCCATATGTCTACAAGGAAAGCCAGTTAATATGACTATTATTCAAATTTATACAACCACCACTAAGGCAACAAATGAAGAAAGGGAAGATTTCTACCAGCTTCTGCAGTCTAAAATAGGTCAAAGATGCAATCAGGATGTACTGATAATCACTGGTGACCAGAATGCAAAGGTTGGAAACAAGGCTCAGTAGCTGGAAAATATGGTCTTGGTGACAGAAATGAAGCTGGAGATGGCATGACAGAATTTTGCCAGACCAATGACGTTTTCATTGCAAATACATTTTTTCAACAACATAAATTGAGACTATACACATGGACTTCACCAGATGGAACATATAGGAATCAAACTGACTACATATGTGGAAAGAGACAATGGAAAAGCTCTATATCAAATGTCAAAACAAGACCATGTTCTGACTGTGGATCAGATCATCAACTTCTCATATGCAAGTTCAAATTGAAGGTAAAGAAAATTAGAACAAGTATATGAGGGCCAAGGTATGACCTTGAGTATATCCCACCTGAGTTCAGAGACCACCTCAAGAATAGGTTTAATGCATTAAACAGAAATGATAAGAGACCAGATGAGTTGTGGCATGACATAGAGAAAATTATTTTAAGTGAATGAACCCAAGCTCAGAAAGAGAAACACCACATGTTCTCACTCATATGTGGGAGTTGAATCAAAATTATAAGGAGGAAACATCCTATTCAAAGGTCAGATCAAAATAAAATGGAAAAAAACAAAAAGCTAAGAATGGTGTCAATATAAATGGTCTAGAAAATGCATGCAATTGTTCTGACAAGATAATAACAAGTTCGCTACAGGAAAAATTTCTGTCTTAAACAGAACTGGGACTCAAGTACATATAGAAAATTATTACCTAGTAAATTATAGAGAAGACTTAGTTGGGGGGAGGCATACAAGAGGGTAAGGGGGAATCTATATGAATAATGTACATCAAAATGCATATATGTAAATGCCACAATGAAAAGCATGTCAGGAGGAATCACATTAAGGTGTACATTAAAAATGTCCAATTAAAAAAAAGATATCATTCAAGAAGGAAGCAAAAAGTTCTTAAAAAGACAAGAGAAAAAGAAAAGACCAAATTACATGTCAAAAGAGACAGTAGAACTTGCCCTTGAATGTTGAGCAGCTAAAGTAAAAGGAAGACATGATGGAGTTAAAGATCTAAATGGAAGATTTCAAGAGGCAGCTTGAGAAGACAAAAACAAATATTACAGTGACATGTGCAAAGAGCTGGAGGCAGAAAACCAAAAGAGCAGAACATGCTCTGTGTTTCTCACATTTAAAGAAGTGAAGAAAACATTCAAGGCTTTAGTGGCAGTAGTGAATGATTCTACAGGGAAAATGTTAAACAATGCAGGAAACATCAAAAGAAGATGGAAAGAATACACAGAGTCATTATACAAAAGAGAATTGATAGATGACCAACTATTCTAAGAGGTTGCATATGAAGAGGAACCAATGGTGTTGAAGGATGAAGTGGAAGTTGCCTTGAAAGAACTGGCAAAACATAAGGCTCCAGGAATTGATGGGATACCAATAGAGATGTTTCAACAAACAGATGCAGCACTGGAGGTGTTAACATGTTTATGCCAACAGATTTGGAAAACAGCTACTTGGCCAACTGACTGGAAGAGATCCATATTTGTGCCTATTCCCAAAAAAGGGGATGCAACTGAATGTGGAAATCAGCGGATAATATCATTAATATCACACACAAGCAAAATTTTACTAAAGATCATTCAAAAGCGACTGCAGCAGTATATAGACAGGGAATTACTGTAAAATCAAATGGGATTCAGAAGAGGGTAGGGAACCAGGGACATCATTGCTGATGTCAGGTGGATATTAGCCAAAAGCAGAGAATATCAGAAAGATGTCTATCTATGTTTTATTGACTATGCAAAGGCATTTGACTGTGTGGATCATAACAAGCTATGGATAACACTCTGGAAAAAGGTAGTACCAGAACACCTAACTGTGTTCATGAGAAATCTGTATGGGAACCAGGAGGCAGTTGTTCAAATAGAACAAGGAAACACTGCCTGGTTTAAAGTTGAGAAAGGTGTGCATCAGGGCTGTATGTATACTTTCATCATCTCTCTTCAATTTATATGCTGAGCAAATAATCTGAGAAGTTGGACTTTGTGAGGAAGAATGCGGCATCAGGATTGGAGGAAGACTCATTAACAATCTGCGTTATGCAGATGACACAACTCTGCTTGCTGAAAATGAAGAAGATTTAAAACATTTATTGATGAAGATCAAAGATCACAGCCTTCAATATGGGTTGTGACTAAACATCAACAAAACAAAAATCCTTACAACTGGGCCAGCATGCAACTTCACAATAAATAGAGAAAAAATTGAGGTTGTCCGAGATTTTGCTTTGCTTGGCTCTATAATCAACACCCGTGGAAGGAGCAGTCAAGAAATCAAAAGACGCATTGCTCTAGGAACAGCTGCTCTAGGAAAAGCTGTGGCAAAAGATCTCTTTAGAGTATTGAAAAGCAAAGATGTCACATTGAAGATGAAGGTGCGTCTGACTCATGCCATGGTATTTTCAGTCACATCATATGGTTGTGAAAGCTGGACATTGAACAAGGGAAACAGGAGAAGAATTGATGCTTTTGAATTATGGTGCTAGAGATGTCTATTGTATATACCATGGACTGCCAAAAGAACCAACAGATATGTCCTAGTGAGACCAGAGTGCTCCTTGGAAGCAAGAACAGCCAGACTGCATCTTACATATTTTGGACATGTAGTCAGGAGAGATCAATGCCTGGAGAAAGACATCACGTTTGGGAGAATGGCACGTCAACGAAAATAAGGAAAACCCTCCACCAGATGGATTGACACAGTGTCTGCAACAATGGGTTTAAATATAAATAAGATTGTGTGCCTGGCACAGAATCATGAAGTGTTTCAATCTGCTGTACATGGGATCGCTATGAGTCGGACTCAACTCGATGGCTTCTAACAACAACAACAACATACTTAAGTCACTGTTCCTGAAGCAGACTACCATTTGTCATATATTATACACTTTTCCCTTTGCTCTTTTAGTAATAACCATAAGATTTATCTGAGCACATGGGTAGACAATGAGTTTCTCAGCCTCCCTTGCAGCTCAGTACATCTAATTCTTCAACAATGCAATGTAAGTAGAAGTGATGTGTGCACCTTCTGTACTACTTGCTCTATCCCTTTTCTGTGTGTTGAAATGCAGACATAGTGCTGGTTATGTGTATTTCATTTCTATAGACAGCAGTCCAGCGGCATTTTTCCATCAGAAGTTTCAAAAAGAGTCCAGCCTTAATACACTCAAGCACCTGTTATTTCTAATGTAAATTCTGTCTTTGTGTATCTAGAATGGCATTCGTTATATATTATGCTTGAGAGAATTGAGAGAGCAACCTGGGTCCCTGGATCACCATGTGGAGCAGAGTGCCTGTCTTTCTAGGTTTCATGAGAACTCTGGACTTAGTAACCTATCTTACTGTGTGTTTGGGCTTCATGGTTATAGTAGCTTGGCTAATGATTGTCTAATTCCTAACTAGGGAGTGAGATGAACTGTCAACGGACAACTCTGACTGGGAATAGGGAAGGTTGAAGCTCACAAAAGGAATCAGAGTGGTATGTTTGGCAGGCAAAATAATACTTGGAATAAGTCCTCACTGAAAAAGCTGAAGAAGTTAGTTTTACCTATTGTATGTAGGGTCGTTATGAGTAGGATACCGACTGGACAGCACCTAACAACAACTAACAATAATAAAAATAGCAGCACTCATTTTTTTTTTTCTGAGCATTATCTTTCCAGGTCAGAAGTCATATAACACCTTAGACTTGTCTTTTACTTGATTATGAATTTTTCTTTAAATATAAACATTTCTTTCTAGCCAATGAAGATAACAATATGATTATCTACAGCCCTTACAGGAACTCATGGCAATACATGAGACTTTCATTTCATTTATTTTCTCCTTAGACAGCACTGTGAATGCATAAACATGAAATCACATGTAGATAAAGTACACACTTACTATATTACATTTTTTTCGATTTCCTTTTCCCATAGTTTACAGTAAAGATTCCAGTGTGGTTTTCCAGTGTTTCACATTTCCCTCTGTGCCGACACCACCTGTAATTGTTGTGTGCTAAATAGCAACTTCTCTGGTGAATGAGATGTTCGCTTCAGCAGCCTTCTTGCTATGCCTCATTTATCTCACACTCATATTTTTCCCTCTTCTGATGAATCATGCTGGTGGCGCCAGAGCTGGGGCAGCAGTAGGCTATGAGTCCAGCTAGATCTGTGCAAGAAGAGCTGACTCCCCAGAGGTGAATGAGTGAGGTAGCAATGGAGACCCCTGCATTACAAATGCATGTTGGAGTTTGGCCACTTCATCTAAGAAGCAAACACAGCCTGGTGCACATGTGCAGAAACAGTAGAGCTGGAAGAGAAGTGCAAATTTCCTTGAAGCAGCTATTTTGAAGTGGAATATAATCCTGAGCAGGACAGAGCTCTGAGCATTCATGCCTAAGCTGCTAAATTTCATCATATTTTATTTTCTCCTCCTTTTTTGTTGCACAATTAATATGTCCACTGTAGAAAAATTAGAAAATTCAAATAAAATCATTGAAAATCCTACTATCTACAGATTAATACACTATAAAATTTGATTTTAGGTCCTTTTAGAATTTTGCTTATAGCAATATGTATATACAAGAGAATGTGTAAAAGTGGTATCCTGTTTGGTAATCTGTTTTTTAAACTCTCTCCCAAATAATATAACCCTCATATGTTCAAATGAACTCAACAGGTCCACACTGGTTTTTCTTCAGTGTTGCATTAAAGACACACAGTCCTTAATGCCAGAGTATAGTTCTAGTGTGTCCTTGTGTTTCTTGCGAGATATTAAGAAGAGTGGAATACATAACCCACAGTTATACTCGGGACAGCCACTTCCTCATTTCCTCAGACACTCTGCGTTATTTTGCTCTGTCTGCATAGGGACCACTGAAGACATCTTCTATGCTATGCTGCTCAGTCTCCTTCACTCCCAAAGGGCTTTGCCCCAGCCCAGCCCAGCCCACTTTTCACCTTTTTAGTAGAGCAGCTTGCTTTCCCTGCTGCATCCTCCCCTCCCATGCTGCCTCCTGTAGTCCAGGCTCCATTATTAACTTACCTCCTCCACAACATCAGAGGTGAGGGATCTTGCTGGGAAAGGCTTGGATGCTCTGCTGAGGACTGAGGGTGAGAAACACAGAACAGGCAATGAAATCTCCTTAGTGAGTGTAGAATGGGCAGTAAAGGAAAAAACATAAACACTCAACAGTTACTAAAGTTGTCACCACCACATTAATATATTATGAAAATTTTTCATGACAAAAATACACACTTTTATCATTTTTTCATGACTACATGGTACATCGTTCTACTCATCACTCCACACAGAGGTGGCACCTACATTTTTATAATATTGTCTACTTTAGAATATTTTATTTAATTTTTTTGTTAATGTAAAAAGTCTGCTGTGAACATCCTTCAGCATACACCTTTGAGTAGTTTTCAAATGGTTTACTCAGAACTCATAAATTCTATAAAGCAGGCTTGCTGTTGTTGGAAAGTGTGCGCATTATGAAAATTTGTCTTATGGCCCTCCAGGAGGGTTTATTAACTTGTATTTCAGTAATGATATATGCAACATTATTCACCCCACAAATATGCCAACCTTCATTATTGTCATCATTGTAAGCTTTGCCAATTCAATAGGCAAAGTTGGTATCTTGTGATTGTTTGATTTTTTTCCGCACTAGTAAATGTGGGTTAGGATTTAGCTCAGTTGGTAGAGCGCCATCTCTGAGGTCCTGAGCTCTATTCTCAGCACCTCAAAGATGGGAAAAGGCCGCAGTAATCCACTCCTAAGGCAATCCTGAAATAATCAGCCATTGAAAACACTATGAGGCTTGCTATGAGTCAGACACAACTTGACAGCACCTAACAACAACAAGTAGTAAATGCAAAACTTTTTGGTTTTTACTAGTGCCGAACACTGTCAGTCTGAATTTTGGAATTATGTGTTTGCTTCCTATTAGTGCTGAAGTGTAATTTAGTGCTTGTCAGTACACAATACAGTTTTGGAGCTGGAAATTATTTTTGAGATTTTATTAGCCACAACCAATCATGGTAAAATTTACTAAATCGTGATCTTTTCCTTGACCTCATTTTCAACTATTTGTCACTGTATCTCTAAAAGAAAAAAGAAAGCAAAAAGAAAAACTCTCCAGGATGAAATAAGTTTACCCAATAATTTTGATAAACCAACCAAAAAGGAGCCCTTTATCTAAAGGACAGGGGCCCTTGTTATTGAGAGAGGAGTTAATTATGATGGGTTAGCCCTACTGTGATGGATCTCAGGACCCCCAGCCAACTTCATGGTAGCAGCAGAGCACACATGCCAGGACCTGTGCAATAAGGCAAAGTGAGGAGGTGTGAGGGAGGGAAGTGCAATGTCACAGTCCAGAGCAAGGGCAATGTCAGGGCTCACACTCAGATATGACTACAACCCAGTGCCATCTTCATGAAAAACAAAACCATAAAAACAAAGACGATAAAAAGGAAATCTAAACATAAAAAAGGGAGAACAAGAATTACTGTGTCTTTAGTAGGACAACTATATTGGTAGAGGTGGCAGGACATGTTCAAACTTTTCCTTCTAACATAAATAAAAGGTCAATTTGATCATAATGACAAAAGTTATAAATTTATGGCCAATACTGTGAAGGGTTAAAGAGATCATGTTTTTGAGGGTTCTGTGCCTTATTCACTACACTAAGTGCCCTATATTCTTTTCTCTGATAGTTAAACCTCAGTTTAGAAGTCCTGTGCCACCTCAGCCCTTTCATCTTCCAAGAAGCCTCCCAGCTGACCGAATTCATAGAGAACTGCTTTGGCATTTAAAGCCTATCCCCAGCCAACATAGCACTGAATATCCTACATCTTCTGCTTTCTAAATATCCTTGAATGTTGTCCTTATTTGCCTTCTATAGTCATTGTTAGCTCCCCATATTAGAAATGTAATCCTCAGCCTAAAGTTAGCCACACAATAGGGTTTATTGTAAATGCAATTGGTTCAACTACTATTTATTGAACAATTGCTAAGTGCCAAGTGTTTCCACATAAGATATCTTATTTAAAACTTATATTCTTCCTGCCAGACAGAGGATATTGGCCCATTTTTTCAGACGAGAAAATTGAGCCTGAGAAGAGTTAAGCAATTTCTTAAGATTCTATTCCTGCTGTGGGTGGGACTAGAAGTCTAGTTGCCCAGCTGAAGAGCTGGTGCTTTGCCAGTCCTGCTGTCCCTTTGGAAGTGTTCAACACACCCAGTCATGAGTGATAGAGCTTTGCACGGAAAACTATCATGACTAGCTTATTGAAGAACCCTGAGAACAGAGAAATCATAATGATTTTGGTCATTTTTCTTAACCAGATGCTATGATGCCTATGTTCTTTGGTAAGGACCGATTTTTCACAGCAAATTCAGCAAGTGTCTAGAGATTGCTTTTCCACTGAAGCCAGAATTGATATGGTTTCAGGAAGGAAATTACTGGATGTATGATTATGTTATGGAAGGGGAATATCCAAGTAGACTTTTCAGGGGCTATAAAGACAAATTGGGCTGGGGTTTAGCTCAGATGGTAGAGTGCTGCTTTGCATTCTCTGAGGCTGTCAAGTTGGGTCTGACTCAGAGGGATCCTGTATACAACAGAACAAAACACTACACAACACTGTGCCATGCCCGACACTATGTCATGCCCAACAGTATGTCAGTGCTTCTCTGATATTCATAGGGTTTTCAGTGGTGGACTGTTTCAGAAGAGGGCTGTCATGCCCTTCTCCCAGGCCTACAGTACCTGGTATTCCCAGTAGGTCTCCCATCCAAGGACTAACCAGGTTGATCCTGCTTAGCTTCCAAAATCCAATGGGATTAGATGCCAGGGTAGCAACTTGTAGACAGTAATGGATAGACTTGTTGAAAACACAGGGCTGTCAGTTCTTTTGTTTGGAGTGCTCAGAAATCTGTATTCACTACTCATTACTGTATTACTCAGCATTCAGGTTATAAACAGATGTTACTTCCACAGGGAACCCTTCCCAGCTCCCTAGACTAGATTTGGCTTTCATATATTCTTCCTCATGTCCTGAACTGCTTTATAGCATCTATCTTATAGCTCATCAGCTATCACCTACTTTCTTTCTACTAGATTCTCAGTTGGTGGGGACCTGGCTGAACGTGTATTATTTACCTGTTTTTCTACTGCTCACATGATGCCCCACCCGTATCTGCTAGTGGGGAGTCATCTGATGAATGAATGAAAGAGCTTATGAGACATGTTGGCACTGAGGGAGCCTGCACTGTAATAGAGAGACACAAATGACTTAGAATCACAAATATTACTATCAATAAGTTGCTGTGGAAGCAAAGAGAAAGAAAAAGTAATTCTCACCACAGAGAGAGAGAATTTTCAAACTTCACTGAAAGTTGTTTCTGAGTTGGGCTGTGTGTGAATTAAAGTGTGGATACAGGGCATGTAGAGGGAGATGCTGAATGGGGAAGGGGAACCTTGAAAGAGCAATAGGGAGCCACAGGGATAGGGGATCCTTGGAGTTAGGAATCACAGCGTGCTCTTCACTGGGCATACTAGATTTACTGGGCATCTACTGGGTACCAAGAAACCTTTGGTGCTAGGGCTACTGCTGCTGTTGGTAATGGAATTCTTCATTGAGATAAATGAAATTGTATTTTATTTATTTTTTGTGGGGTTGAACCCAGGGCAATGCACATGCTTTGCAAGTGCTTTATAACTAGGCTGCACCTCCATCCCTTTTTCAATCTTTTTCATTTGGAGACAGGGTCTCACTAAACTACAAAGGCTGCCTCTGGCCTTGAACTCATGATCCTCCTGCCTCAGCCTCCCAAGTTGCTGAGATTAGAGTTGTGTGCCACCATGCCTGGATAAATGAGAATTTTTTTTTTTTTTCTGAAATCAACCACTCTTGACCTTCCTGACCTGAAACCTATGAGGAAGAGTGCTACATTCCTAAAGGAGCGTGGACTCATTTCAACCCAGCACTTGCCACGCTTGAGGCTCCAAGCAGAGCAGCAGAGCTGCCAACATGCACAAGGTAGTTTTCTAATGTAAGTTTTCAAAATCTAAATTTAAATTTTACTGAAAAAGAATTTTTTAAAAAGGAGAATGACATAATTACCCATGGATTCAGGGCCTAACTCATGGGCTGTTCTCATCTTTCTGTGCCCTGTCTCATCTGTGATGTGCACACGAGCAATTTTTACATTCTTGTGACCAATGTATAAGGGGTGTAATCCAAATATACTGTGAAAGTTTAAATAAAAAATTATTAACAGTTCTGGACGTCTTTTTTGTGAGTGTCTTTAGTTTCATCCTCCATCATGACAATGCTCTGTGTTACACATCACTTCCGGGATGGCAATTTCTGTCAAATAAAATCATTCAGTGTGTCTTCATCCACCTTACTCACTGGATCTGGCACTGTGTAACCTCTGGATCTTCCCCAAAATAAAATGACTGTGAAAGGTAAACGTTTTGAATCTATTAAGGACATTGAGACAGCTACACTGTGCAACTAAAGACATTCATGAAAGAGGACTTCCGGAACTGCTTCAGAAAGTGGCAAGAATGATGGGATAACCAAGTTCAAAGCTACGGGGAACATTTTGGGGAGAATGAATGGCAATGTATTTTTTACTGTAATAAATTTTTAAAATTTGAATATTCACCATATTCATATTTTTATCACATCTTGTATATGATTTTAGTATTTACAGATAGAAGTCAACACCGTCATGACTTCATAGAAGTCTTATGGTTTTCTGCGGCTGAAAAATATTCTATCAACTGATCAACCATACTCACCTTGGCTGTCCCATGTCTTCGTTGAGTAGCCTGTGAGCTGGGGAGGCAGATCCAGCTCTTCCCCTGGGTGATTGTGAAGCCACAGTGTGAGGAAGGGGAGACCAGGATGGAGGTTACTGCATGTGAGAAGTTGTTTGCTTATTTATCCCTCATGGAATCTGTTGAGCAACTTCTAAGATTTGTAGGAACTATTTTGTCTCAGCTCCAAGCCAAGAGCTGCTGACCTGCCAGATGGAGGGGGCAGCTCTGCTTTCCTTGTAGGGAGGTGGAGGAATGCACAGTTGTGTCCTCAAGTGCATCCATATCACAGTTGAGAGAGGATGTGGTTAAAAATACAAGTCACAAGGCCCCAAGGGTGCTGAGACCAGGCCCCTTGGTGGTTCTGACGTGCCCGTAGGTCTGACCAAGGTAGACCTGAGCTCAAAGCCTGGCTCTGCTACTGGCCAGGTGTGTGACCTCACGTAACTCACCTATTAACTCTTAGCCTCAGCTTCCCACCTGTATATTGAGTTTTTGTGAAGAGGACCTAACAGTGAAGTAGTTGGTTTGTAACTTGACACAATTTTAAGCCACACAGAACACATGAGATGAAAGATTTGATCTAAGTTTCTCAATCATGATTCTCAGCTTTAAATCTGTGTGTTTGGAGGGAGGGGGGCACAGAGGGAGAAACTGCTCAGCCCCTTGGCTTCCAGGGCAGCCTGTCGCCGTGGTCTTGAAGTACTAGCTTTCAGCCACTAGAGGGCCTTGGAAAGATTCTCCACTGAGATAGGGAGCTTTGCAGCAGTGAGTGGGAGTGAACACACCCTGTAAACTGCAGGTAGAGGAAAGCAAGGAGAAACCAGCCAGAGCCAGCACCTCTGCTGGAGATTCAGGGCTGTCCTCATCACCTTTCCCAGGGCGTCTTGGTCTTACAACACAACCAAAAACAGAAGTCAGAACATAGAAATGCCTCAGATATTTTATTGTATACGGATAGATGAAGTAGTTTTTCTCTGTGATACATCAGTACATTTGCTAAGAAGGACTGCTTATTGGTTTCACAAAATGATAGATTTCTTCCAGACGTGTGCTGATTTAGTTTCAAGCACATGGAGAGACTGTATCTTTGTTATATTTGTGAGCAAGGAATCTAGATCCATAATTTTGAAGATAGAGCTCTAACAAAGTAGGAGATAAATCAGAACAATATACATTTTTACTCTGTCCTGGCAAAAGTTGCAATAACCTAAGAAATTGCTTGGGCTGGGGTTTAGTTCAGTTGGTAGAGTGCTGCTCTGTGCTCTCAGAGGCCCTGAGTTCTATCCTCAGAACCATGAAAATGGGAGAAGAAACTGGGAGTTCACTTCCAAAACAATCCTGAAACAATCAGCCGTTTATAACCCTATGAGTAGCAGAGAAGCACCGACATAGTGCCGGGCATAGTGCAGTGTTGGGGAGTGTTTTGTCTGTTGTACATAGGGTTGCTATGAATCGGACCCGACTCAACAGCACCTAACAACAACAACAACAACAACAAGAAATTGGCTTAAAGTAATTGCAAAGATGAGTGATTTTTACATCTTAGTTATTAGGGCATTTGTAGAGTTTTAATGTGAAAATCAACAAACTATAAAAGTTATCGAAACATACAAACCAGGGTTGGGGCCAGGCCAAGTGGAAACACCTGCTAAGGAGAATCGATGAAGATATGACAGAACCCAAGAGCTGGGTTAGTGACTTCTTCCAGCACATGGTAAAAATCTATTCTGTCTCTCCCTCCCGCTTCCCACCTTTGCAGGAGGCATTTAATGATTGAGAGGAAGCTGCACATTCTGGCTTCCAGGGGCTTCTGGTCTAGTGAAAAGAAGGCTTCCCCTGCTCTGAGCTTCTCCTGTGGGGATAAGTGAGGTTCTGTTTAGGTTACTGGTTTTGAAAGTTGTGTACTTGCTTCTCTCTCAGCTGCCCCCTCAGCTCCTTCTTTCTAAGCATTTCTTTTAGACTGAGTCCGACTGATCTTGGAGCTACTGCTTATCTTTGGAAAGGATTGGTTTGGCTGTCCAGCACACTCAGCAGTGTGCAGAGCTGTAAAAAAGAAAAAAGAAAAAAGAAAAGAAAAAGAAATCCCTGCACTAAGATTCCTGCATGTGGGAGAAAAGAGATTACATCCTACAGGACAGCTTCAAATCGATAGTACCAAAAACCATGGGAGTCTTTGAGCTTAAGAGGGGCTCTTTCTTCAGGATGGCCTGTCATTTCCTGCATGTGGGAGGAACACCCACTCCAATGGGGAGGTAGGAGCTGCTCTCCATGGTGTGAATAATTTGTATATAGGCTCTGCTCTTGGTGGCACACTTGTTGGTGATGTGTGACACTGAGCAAGTAATTTACTGTATTAGTGTGTGAGGAGTGCTGTGCTGTTACAAAATTCCACCAACTGGGCTCCTTCAGCAACACAAATGTATTCCGTCACAGTGCTGGGGGATGCAAGTCCAAGATCAAGGTGTTAGCAGGTTTGGTCTCTCCGAGGACCCTCTCTTTTCTTGTTGAGGGCTATCTTCTTTCTGTGTTCCCACATGGCCTTCCTTTGTGTGTATCTATGTATAATTTCCCCTTCTTATATATACACCGGGACTGGATTTAGCTCAGTTGGTAGAGCACTGCTGTGCAGTCCCTGAGGTCCCAAGTTCCGTTCCCAGCACCACAAACATGGGAGAAGGATGTGGCAATCCACTCCCAAGGCAATCCCGAAACAGTCAGCCATTGAAAACTACATAAGGGTTGGACCCAACTGGATAACCCCTAACAACAACAACATTGCCTTTAATAACTTTTCTTTCTAGAATGATATATATAATTTTATTGAAATAAAAAACATTTTCTTTCTTTTCTTGGATTTATTAGTATAACAGACAAATAAAAATTGTATATATTTAAGATATACAGTGTGATACTTTAATATACACATAGATTGTAAATAGACAATCAAGCTAATTAATAGACCCATCACCTCAAAGAGTTTGAGGTATGTATGTGGTGGAATACTTAGGATATATTCTTGCTAGTTGTGTTGCACACCTGTGATTCCAGCAATTTAGGAGGCTGAGGCAGAAGGATTGTGAATTCAAGGCCAGAGGCAGCCTGTGCAACTTAGTGAGACTCTGACTCAAACTAAAGAATAAAAAAGGGGCTTGGGTGCAGCTCAGTGGTGGAGCCCTTGCCTGGTATGTGCAAGGTTCAGTGCTTAATCCCAGTACTGCCAAAAAAAAAAAAAAAAAAAAAAAAAGGTATACTTCTTAGCAAATTTCAAGTATACAACATGGTATTATTAATTGTAACTTCCATGATGTACATTAGGTTTCTAAAACTTATTCATCTTATTATTAAAAATTTATGCCTTTTTAAATAGGAAGTTATTTACCCCAACCCCCAGCCCCTGGTAATCACCCTTGTAGTCTCCATTTCTTTTTAGGATTCTACACGTAAGTGATATCACGCAGTATTAGTGTTTCTTTGTTTGGCTCATGTCACTTAGCATAATGTACTCCAGGCTCAATCATGTCACAAATGTTAGGATCACCTTTGTTTTTAAGGCTCAATAATTGGAATAGTGGCAGGTCAATGAAAAAAAGGAAGACTCTCAACTAGATGGATTGACACAGTGACTGCAACAATGGTCTCAAACATGAAAAGATCATGTGCATGGCACAATGTCAGATAGTGTTTTGTTCTGTTGCATATAGGGTCACTATGTCCTGACTTGATGACACCTAACAGCAACAACAGATATTGTCCCATACATGATACAGGTACATTTTTCTTTACATGCTTTCTTTACAACAATAAATATATATGTATATACTTACATAATACATATATTTATGTAAATATATATTTATTTTTAAAAGAAATCCTTCCCACCCCAAAGACATGAAAATATCCTTCAATATCTCACTATGTTTACATTTTTCTTTTCACATTTAGGTCTTTGAATCCAATTGAACAATTTTTTTTTTTTCCCAGTGCAGGGGGTTGACCCCAGGGCCTCGGGCTTGCATGGTTTGCAAATGCTGGACCACTGAGCTGCACTCCCAGCCATTTTTCTTTTTTCTTTTTCTTTTCTTTCTTTTTTTTTTTTTTTTTACTTTTTAACACAGGGTTTTGCTAAATTATGCAGACTGCCTCTGGTCTTGAATTTGCAATCCTCTTATCTCTGCCACCAGAGTAACTGGGATTACAGGCGTGTGCCACCATGCCTGGCTCTGAAAAAATTTTTATATGTGGTAAGTGTTTGGGATTTAATTTTATCTCCACATAGGAAGTGAATGTCCTTGGTGCTATTGATTGCCTAGTCCATCCTTTCTCTATTGATTAGTAATTCCTTCTCTGTGATGTATCCAAGTTTCATATGTATGTTCTCATGGTTGACAGGTTTTGTGCTATACCGTTGATCTACCCTTGAGTCCCAAATAATGTTTTTTAATTCTTGACTTAAAATTCTTATTATCTACTAGGGCAAGTCCTTTTTCTTTGGTCTTTTCAGTGTACTCATCTATCTGAATTTTAAGTCAGTTTTTGTAATTGAAGAACTTTAATTTTCTTTGTGGGCTAGGGTTTGTCTCAGTTGGTAGTGCATTGCCCTGTACTCTCTGAGGACCGGGGTTCCAACCCCACCACCACAAGAAATGGGAGAAGGACCTGGCAATCCATTCCCAAAGCAATCTCAAAACAATCACCCATTGAAAACTCTGTGAGGGTCTCTATGAGTTGAACCTGACTTTACAGCACCTAACAACAATAACAACAACGGCAACACAACAACACCAATTTCATTGTACAGGAGTCCTTCTAGTCTTCACCCCCCAACACACACACAAGGTCATGTGGACCCATGGTCCAATCCCGAGACTGATTTCATTCGAAGGGGTGTGGCCAGGAGCACAGACTATGGAGGAGTCTTGGATGGTTCTAAGGCCTTTGGCAAAGCAGGGCCCACACTGGTAGACACTCCTGTTCAGACATCCTCCTCCCTTTTCTGGTGTATGTTGCTTCAATCGGGATCATATGTCCCTCATTGCCAGTTTTCTTCTAGCCATTCTGATTTTCCTCTCTGTGGCTTTAAAAGTTTTCATTATGGGCTGGGCGCGGTGGTGCACACCTATAATCCCAGCGGCTTGGGAGGCAGAGGCAGGAGGATTGCAAGTTCAAGACCAGGGGCAGTCTGTGTAACTTAGTGAGACCCTGTCTCAAAAAGTGAAAAAATGGGCTGGGGGTGCAAGCGCAAGGCCGTGGGTTAAAACCCCAGTACTGCAAAAAAAAAAAAAAAGTATTCGTTTTATTCTTGGTATTCTTCATGTAACATGTGGGTTCTATTTGTGCATTTGTGTTTTTATCTACTGTGACATGTGTCCTTCCAAGTCACTCTGTTCGTGTTTAGTTATGGACACCTTTGAGCAAATTACCCCTTTAATTCTGCTCCTTCAGCCTGTCCTCTGAATGGTAGATCTATTAGATTCACCAGGACACCTTTTTCTTTCTCCTGTGCAAGAATTTCTTAAATTCTTACCTGTACTTTTTATATGCATTATAACTCCATATAGCATTCTAAAAGTGAATTGTTTAATGACAGTCCCGTCTTACATTCATTTTATCATGTCATGGGTTTGTTTAGGTTGTTAAAGTTATTTAATAATATATTTATACATATACATTATTATATCCAGGAGGTAATTGGCTAGTCTATCCAATTTTATTTCATACATTTATGGTTTTGTTAAGTGGAAGTTTATTTTTTTTTCTTAATCACTTTTGTGTTTGAAAATGTAATAGATTGAAGTCATTTCAAATTAGCCTATTAATTATTCCATTTTGTTGGAAGTAGGTTTGCCAGATAGCAAAGAGGACCCAAAGTAGAATTACCAGTTAAATTTGAATTTTAGCTCAATAACAAGTAATTTTTTAGTTTGAGTATGTACCATGAAGTATTTGAGATATACTTACACTGAAAGAATTTTCCTTATCCTCTGTTGTATCTGGCAACTCTAAGCCTGCTCAGGCAGTGCTGGGACCCTGTGATCATAATCCCCGCTACTTATTGTGATGTACAGGAGACATGAGAGCCATAGATCTGTGTTCCAGAGCCTCCCTACCTGGACATAGAGTCATTTCTTGATTGTAATTTGTTGGCTATCTTTCTTAGTGTTAATATTTTCATGTTATTGAAAATAGTAATTTGTAGTTATAAACTTCTTTTTTCTGAGACAAAGTCTCACTACATTGCCCAGGCTAACATTGAACTCATGATTTTCCTGCTTTAGTATTCCAAGTTCTAGAATATCAGGTGATCACCACCATGTATGGCTACAGTTGATTTTTTTTTTTTTTTAATGCTTCTGGGAGTGGAACCCAAGGCCTCTACCACTGAGTCACATCTGTAGCCCTACAGGTGAATTTTAAGTAGGTTATTTTCAAAGCTTTCTGTTTTTCACCTCCTTGTCTCATGAGCCTACAGTTACCTTCATCTCATCTCCTGTGCTTGCCTGTTGAGAAGCAGCTCTTACGTGGGTAGCTGATGTTCTTGGCAATATTGCAGATGTTGCAGATCAGTCATAGAAGCAATGGGCACACTGGGGTGTGTGTGTGTGTGTGTGTGTGTGTGTGTGTGTGTGCACGCATGATCATTGATGTATTTAAAACAAAGAAATTTGCAGTGTTAATATTGTAGTCTTTATGTCCACTTCACTATAATAAGAAAGATAAATTTGGTCTTCAATCCAGAGTTCCTGGCTTGGAACTCTCAAATCTCTTATAATTTCCTTAGTTATAGGCGTGGTAGGAGCATCTTTTGTTATATTTGGTCTTAGTCTCACGTTCCTAATACAAGGGCTTCTAAGAACTTTAGAATACCCAGAGTGATGAATGTCCCTTATATGTTAATGAGGTGACTGTGGCTGAGGGTCCCAAGGTAGCTTCCAGACAGGGCTAGTCCCAGAAAAACTCAGTCACATTAGTGAGTTGGAACTTCTAGTCCTACTCCCCAAACTCTGGAGAGAGAAGAGGGGTTGGAGATTGAACTAATTTTCAGAGGCCAGTTATTTAATCAGCCATGTCTATGTAATGAAATATACAAAGACACCTAAGTGGGGATTTGGAGAGCTTCCAGGTTGGTAAATCCATCCATGTGGCATGAGGGTGGTGCACCCCAATCCCCACAGAGAAACTCCTGTGCTCAGGACATTTATGTACTGTACACTATGTACCTCTTAATTTGTATCCATTATAATGAACCAATAAATGTAAGTTAAGAGCTTTATTGAGTTCTGTGAGTCATAACAGCAAATTATTGAACCAGAGGGAAAGGTTCAAGGGACTCCAGATTTGTAGAAAAGTTGGACACAAGTGTGAGTTACATGGGGACCCACTGCTTGTGATTGGCATCTGCTGTGGGGGCAGTCTTATTGGGACTGAGCCCTTAACCTGTGGGGACTGATCCTAACTCTTGGTAGTTAGTGTCAGAATTTAGCTAAACTGTAGGACATCAACTTGATGTTGGCAGAGACCTGAGGAGCTGCTTATTTTGGAAACCCTCCCCCTACCACATAGATTTGGTGTCAGAAGTATTATGAGAGAAGAAAAAGTTTTCCTTTAGCTACATTCTTTCTAATTCCCTCTTCTTTATCCAATGATTTATTGACAACCAAAAAGTATAGAGAAGAGTTTTAAAATATGGTTGCCCTCTGTGAGTTAAACTAGTGAAACCTATTTTTTGGCTGGGTTTGGTGTCCTGTGGAAGAACACAAAGGGAGGGAAATGTGTGACTGAAGAGTGAAGGAACACTCTGATTCAAAAGATGCTGTTTGACAGAGGGAGAGTTGAAATCAGATTATAACTTGGAAGTTTGTACCTGATCTCTTGAACAGTACTCAGAGGAAAATCTGCCACACCAACAAGATCATCATTGCTGAATTCAGAATGGGCGTCCTGTGGATCAAGCACCATGGATCAAGCTCCAGTTCTGGTAGGAAGAGGGTCTCCTCAAGAGCCCACATGACCACGTGTCTTTCTTATCTCACCCGATGTATGGATGGACACATCAAGATGCAAGCACCTTGATAAACGAGTCCCCTAAGTCATTCATTGTTATGAGCTGACTTGTGTCTCTCCAGAATTCCTATGAAGTCCTAAGAGTGTCTCAGAATGTGACTGCATTTGGAGAAAAGGTCTTTAAAGAGGTAAAACTAGGCCCTTAGTGTAGGTCTTAATCCAAGATGACTGGTGTCCTTACAAGAGGAAGAGATTATAACAAACACATGTACAGAGGACAGGCCATGTGAAGATATAGAGGATGGCTACCTTCAAGAAGAGAAGACTCAGAAGAAAGAAACCTGTCAACGTCTTGATCTTGGACTTCCAGCCTCCACCACTATGAGAAAATATATTTCTTTTGTTTAAGGCACTGAGTCTTTTGATTCTTTGTTATGACAGCCCTTGTTGTTGTTAGTTAGTTACCATCGAGTTGGGTCTGACTCATAAGACCATATGTACAGCAGATCGAAACACTTCCCGATTCTGTGCCAGGCGTACAATCTTATTTATGTTTAAGCCCATTGTTACAAACACTGTGTCAATCCATCTGGTGGAGGGTTTTCCTTTTTTTTTTTTTTTTTTTTTTTTT